>JADLZK010013321.1:0-30139 GCA_015847255.1 Hyparrhenia diplandra
AACATAAATTAAGGTTGGTTGAGAACGAATGTAAGTGATCCTACCATCATCTAACCTATCACCCCAACTTCCTATGTACCTTTCACGTCATTCCTTCTGTTTTACGTTCGGTTGGTCGACAATATAGATTTTATAATTCAAGATTTCACTCTAAACAAGTGCTACTTTGGGGCCTATGGCAAGTGATTCATGAAAAACTCACTAATGGTCCACTTGTTCAAATTTAAGGTCCACTAGGGTGAGGCATTTTGATTCCACATCAGTGAAAAGTCTAGCTCGATTCTATCGATTGGAAACTTCTCTTTGTTTGTAGTTCGCGCTGAAATCAACGCTTCGCAGTCCCTAATGTCACATCCAGAAACATATATTAACGGTTGGGGAACGCAATGTAATTGATCCTACCATCATCTAACCTATCCAACCCTAACTTCCTATGTACCTTTCGTGCCGTTCCCCTTCTTGTTTCAGTTCAGAGGTCACATAGAGATTTTCGATGGAATTCCAAGATTTCACTCTAAACAAGTGCTACTTTTGAGGCCTATGACAAGTGATTCTAGTGAAAAACTCTCTAATGGTCCACTTGTTCAAATTTAGGTTCTCTAGGGTGAGACATTTGATTCCACAAAACGAAAAAGTATAGCTCGATTCTATGCCTCCGGATTGGAAACTTCTCTCTTGGTTTTGAGTTCGCGCTGAAATCAACGCCGATAGTCCCTAATGTCACACATATAGAAACATATATTAACGGTTGGGGAACGCAAATGTAATTGATCCAACCATCATCTAACCTATCCACCGTAACTTCCTATGTAACTTTCCTGTCGTTCCCATTCTTGTTTCAGTTCGTAGGGTAACCACGAGAGATTTTCGATGGAATTCCAAGATTTCACTCTAAACAAGTGCTACTTTTGAGGCCTATGGCAAGTGATTCTTAGAAAAACTTTCTAATGGTCCACTTGTTCAAATTTAGGTTCTCTAGGGTGAGGCATTTGATTTCACAACCGCAAAAAGTCTAGCTTGATTCTATCGCCGGATTGGAAACTTCTCTTTGTTTGTAGTTCGTGAATTGAATTCAACGCCAGTCCCTAATGTCACATCCAGAAACATATATTAACGGTTGGGGAACGCAATGTAATTGATCCTACCATCATCTAACCTATCCACCCTAACTTCCTTCCTATGTACCTTTTCGTGTCGTTCCCCTTCTTGTTTTTCGTCAGTAGGTCGACATAGAGATTTTTGATGGAATTCCAAGATTTCACTCTAAACAAGTGTGCTACTTTGAGGCCTATGACAAGTGATTCTTAGAAAAACTCTCTAATGGTCCACTTGTTCAAATTTAGGTTCTCTCTAGGGTGAGGCATTTGATTCCACAACCGCAAAAAGTCTAGCTCGATTCTATCGCGGATTGGAAACTTCTCTTTGTTTGTAGTTCGCACTGAAATCAACGCCAGCAGTCCCTAATGTCACATCCGTAAACATATATTAACGGTTGGGAACGCCAATGTAATTGATCCTACCATCATCTAACCTATCCACCCTAACTTCCTATGTACCTTTCGTGTCGTTCCCCTTTCTTGTTTCAGTTCGTAGGTCTACACAGAGATTTTCGATGGAATTCCAAGATTTCACTCTAAACAAGTGCTACTTTGAGGCCTATGGCAAGTGATTCTTAGAAAAATTCTAATGGTCCACTTGTTCAAATTTAGGTTCTCTAGGGTTAGGCATTTGATTCCACAACCGTAAAAAAGTCTTGCTCGATTCTATCGCCGGATTGGAAACTTCTCTTTGTTTGTAGTTCGCAAAGAATTCAACTCAAAGCAGTCCCTAATGTCACATCCTAAAAACATATATTAACGGTTGGGGAACGCAATGTAATTGATCCTACCATCATCTAACCTATCCACCCTAACTTCCTATGTACCTTTCGTGTCGCTCCCTTCTTGTTTCTGGTTCGTAGGTCGACATAGAGATTTTTGATGGAATTCAGAGATTTCACTCTAAACAAGTGCTACTTTGAGGCCTATGACAAGTGATTCTTAGAAAAACTCTCTAATGGTCCACTTGTTCAAATTTAGGTTCTCTAGGGTGAGACATTTGATTCCACAACAACAAAAAGTATAGCTCGATTCTATCGCCGGATTGGAAACTTCTCTTTGTTTTGAGTTCGCGCCTGAAATCAACGCCAACAAGTCCCTAATGTCACATATAGAAACATATATTAACGGTTGGGGAACGCAATGTAATTGATCCAACCATCATCTAACCTATCCATCCTAACTTCCTATGTAACTTTCCTGTCGTTCCCATTCTTGTTTCGGTTCGTAGGTCGACACAGAGATTTTCGATGGAATTCCAAGATTTCACTCTAAACAAGTGCTACTTTGAGGCCTATGGCAAGTGATTCTTAGAAAAACTCTCTAATGGTCCACTTGTTCAAATTTAGGTTCTCTAGGGTGAGGCATTTGATTCCACAACGCGAAAAAGTCTAGCTCGATTCTATCGCCGGATTGGAAACTTCTCTTTGTTTGTAGTTCGCACTTTGAAATCAACGCCCGTAGTCCCTAATGTCACATATAGAAAACATATATTAACGGTTGGGGAACGCAATGTAATTGATCCTACCATCATCTAACCTATCCATCCTAACTTCCTATGTACCTTTCGTGTCCATTCCCCTTCTTGTTTCGGTTCGTAGGTCGACATAGAGATTTTTGATGGAATTCCAAGATTTCACTCTAAACAAGTGCTACTTTGAGGCCTATGACAAGTGATTCTTAGAAAACTCTCTAATGGTCCACTTGTTCAAATTTAGGTTCTCTAGGGTGAGGCATTTGATTCCACAACCGCAAAAAGTCTAGCTTGATTCTATCGCCGGATTGGAAACTTCTCTTTGTTTGTAGTTCGCGCTGAATTCAACGCCCGCCGCAGTCCCTAATGTCACATCTAAAACATATATTAACGGTTGGGGAACGCAATGTAATTGATCCTACCATCATCTAACCTATCCACCCTAACTTCCTATGTACCTTTCGTGTCGTTCCCCTTCTTGTTTTGGTTCGTAGGTAGACATAGAGATTTTTTATGGAATTCAAGATTTCACTCTAAACAAGTGCTACTTTGAGGCCTATGACAAGTGATTCTTAGAAAAACTCTCTAATGGTCCACTTGTTCAAATTTAGGCTCTCTAGGGTGAGGCATTTGATTCCACAACCGCAAAAAGTCTAGCTCGATTCTATCGCCGGATTGAAACTTCTCTTTGTTTGTAGTTCACTTTGAAATCAACGCCGGCAGTCCCTAATGTCACATCCGTAAACATATATTAACGGTTGGGGAACGCAATGTAATTGATCCTACCATCATCTAACCTATCCACCCTAACTTCCTATGTACCTTTTGTGTCGTTCCCTTTCTTGTTTTAGGTTCGTAGGTCTCCATACAGAGATTTTCGATGGAATTCCAAGATTTCACTCTAAACAAGTGCTACTTTGAGGCCTATGGCAAGTGATTCTTACAAAAATTCTCTAATGGTCCACTTGTTCAAATTTAGGTTCTTTAAGGTTAGGCATTTGATTCCACAACCGCAAAAAAGTCTTGCTCGATTCTATCGCCGGATTGGAAACTTCTCTTTGTTTGTAGTTCGCGCTGAAATCAACGCCAGCAGTCCCTAATGTCACATCTAGAAACATATTTTAACGGTTGGGGAACGCAATGTAATTGATCCTACCATCATCTAACCTATCCACCCTAACTTGCTACGTACCTTTCGTGTCGTTCCCCTTTTGTTTCAGTTCGTTGGTCGACACAGAGATTTTCGATGGAATTCCAAGATTTCACTCTAAACAAGTGCTACTTTGAGGCCTATGGCAAGTGATTCTGAGAAAAACTCTCTAATGGTCCACTTGTTCAAATTTAGGTTCTCTAGGCTGAGGCATTTGATTCCACAACCGCAAAAAAGTCTAGCTTGATTCTATCGCCGGATTGGAAACTTCTCTTTGTTTGTAGTTCGCACAGAATTCAACGCCAGCAGTCCCTAATGTCACATCCAGAAACATATATTAACGGTTGGGGAACGCAATGTAATTGATCCTACCATCATCTAACCTATCCACCCTAACTTCCTATGTACCTTTCGTGTCGTTCCCCTTCTTGTTTCGGTTCGTAGGTCGACATAGAGATTTTTGATGGAATTCAGAGATTTCACTCTAAACAAGTGCTACTTTGAGGCCTATGACAAGTGATTCTTAGAAAAACTCTCTAATGGTCCACTTGTTCAAATTTAGGTTCTCTAGGGTGAGACATTTGATTCCACAACAACGAAAAAGTATAGCTCGATTCTATCGCCGGATTGGAAACTTCTCTTGGTTTTGAGTTCGCGCTGAAATCAACGCCAGTAGTCCCTAATGTCACATATAGAAACATATATTAACGGTTGGGGAACGCAATGTAATTGATCCAACCATCATCTAACCTATCCATCGTAACTTCCTATGTAACTTTCCTGTCGTTCCCATTCTTGTTTCGGTTCGTAGGTCGACACAGAGATTTTTGATGGAATTCCAAGATTTCACTCTAAAGAAGTGCTACTTTGAGGCCTATGGCAAGTGATTCTTAGAAAAACTCTCTAATGGTCCACTTGTTCAAATTTGGGCTCTCTAGGGGTGAGGCATTTGATTCCACAACATAAAAAGTCTAGCTTGATTCTATCGCCGGATTGGAAACTTCTCTTTGTTTGTAGTTCACACTGAAATCAACGCCAGTAGTCCCTAATGTCACATCCAGAAACATATATTAACGGTTGGGGAACGCAATGTAATTGATCCTACCATCATCTAACCTATCCACCCTAACTTCCTATGTACCTTTCGTGTCGTTTCCCTTTCTTGTTTCAGTTCGTAGGTCGACATAGAGATTTTTGATGGAATTCCAAGATTTCACTCTCTAAACAAGTGCTACTTTGAGGCCTATGGCAAGTGATTCTTAGAAAAATTCTCTAATGGTCCACTTGTTCAAATTTAGGTTCTTTAGGGTTAGGCATTTGATTCCACAACCAAAAAAAAAGTCTTGCTTGATTCTATCGCCGGATTGGAAACTTCTCTTTGTTTGTAGTTCGCGCTGAAATCAACGCCAGCAGTCCCTAATGTCACATCTAGAAACATATATTAACGGTTGGGGAACGCTAATGTAATTGATCCTACCATCATCTAACCTATCCACCCTAACTTGCTATGTACCTTTCGTGTCGTTCCCCTTTTGTTTCAGTTCGTTGGTCGGAAACATAGAGATTTTCGATGGAATTGAGATTTCACTCTAAACAAGTGCTACTTTGAGGCCTATGACAAGTGATTCTTAGAAAAACTCTCTAATGGTCCACTTGTTCAAATTTAGGTTCTCTAGGGTGAGGCATTTGATTCCACAAACCGCGAAAAAGTCTAGCTCGATTCTATCGCCGGATTGGAAACTTCTCTTTGTTTTTGAGTTCACACTGAAATCAACGCCAGCAGTCCCTAATGTCACATCCTAGAAACATATATTAACGGTTGGGGAACGCGAATGTAATTGATCCAACCATCATCTAACCTATGCATCCTAACTTCCTATGTAACTTTCTGTCGTTCCCATTCTTGTTTCGGTTCGTAGGTCGACAGAGATTTTTGATGGAATTCCAAGATTTCACTCTAAACAAGTGCTACTTTGAGGCCTATGGCAAGTGATTCTTAGAAAAAACTCTCTAATGGTCCACTTGTTCAAATTTAGGTTCTCTAGGGTGAGGCATTTGATTCCACAACCAAAAAAAGTCTAGCTCGATTCTATCGCCGGATTGGAAACTTCTCTTTGTTTGTAGTTCACACCTGAAATCAACGCCAGTAGTCTCTAATGTCACATCTTGAAACATATATTAACGGTTGGGGAACGCAATGTAATTGATCCTACCATCATCTAACCTATCCACCCTAACTTGCTATGTACCTTTCGTGTCGTTCCCCTTTTGTTTCAGTTCGTTGGTCGACACGAGATTTTCGATGGAATTCCAAGATTTCACTCTAAACAAGTGCTACTTTGAGGCCTATGGCAAGTGATTCTTAGAAAAATTCTCTAATGGTCCACTTGTTCAAATTTAGGTTCTCTAGGGTGAGAGGCATTTGATTCCACAACAACAAAAAAGTCTAGCTCGATTCTATCGCCGGATTGGAAACTTCTCTCTTTTGTTTGTAGTTCGCGCTGAAATCAACGCCAAAGAGTCCCTAATGTCACATATAGAAACATATATTAAAAGGTTGGGGAACGCAATGTAATTGATCCTACCATCATCTAACCTATCCACCCTAACTTGCTATGTACCTTTCGTGTCGTTCCCTTTTTGTTTCGGTTCGTTGGTCGACATACGAGATTTTCGATGGAATTCCAAGATTTCACTCCAAACAAGTGCTGCTTTGAGGCCTATGGCAAGTGATTCTTAGAAAAACTCTCTAATGGTCCACTTGTTCAAATTTAGGTTCTCTAGGGTGAGACATTTGATTCCACAACATAAAAAAAGTCTACCTCGATTCTATCGCGGATTGGAAACTTCTCTTTGTTTGAGTTCGCGCTGAATTCAACGCCGCCAGTCCCTAATGTCACATCCGTAAACATATATTAACGGTTGGGGAACGCAATGTAATTGATCCTACCATCATCTAACCTATCCACCCTAACTTCCTATGTACCTTTCGTGTCGTTCCCCTTCTTGTTTTCGGTTGGTAGGTCGACATAGAGATTTTTGATGGAATTCCAAGATTTCACTCTAAACAAGTGCTACTTTGAGGCCTATGGCAAGTGATTCTTAGAAAAACTCTTTAATGGTCCACTTGTTCAAATTTAGGTTCTCTAGGCTGAGGCATTTGATTCCACAACCGCAAAAAAGTCTAGCTCGATTCTATCGCGGATTGGAAACTTCTCTTTGTTTGTAGTTCGCGCTGAAATCAACGCAAAGAGTCCCTAATGTCACATCAGAAACATATATTAACGGTTAAGGAATGCAATGTAATTGATCCTACCATCATCTAACCTATCCACCCTAACCTTCCTATGTACCTTTCGTGTCATTCCCTTTCTTGTTTCAGTTCGTAGGTCGACACAGAGATTTTCGATGGAATTCCAAGATTTCACTCTAAACAAGTGCTACTTTGAGGCCTATGGCAAGTGATTCTTAGAAAAATTCTCTAATGGTCCACTTGTTCAAATTTAGGTTCTTTAGGGTTAGGCATTTGATTCCACAAACCGCAAAAAGTCTAGCTCGATTCTATCGCCGGATTGGAAACTTCTCTTTGTTTGTAGTTCGCGCTGAAATCAACGCCGGCCAGTCCCTAATGTCACATCTAGAAACATATATTAACGGTTGGGGAACGCAATGTAATTGATCCTACCATCATCTAACCTATCCACCCTAACTTGCTATGTACCTTTCGTGTCGTTCCCCTTTTTGTTTCAGTTCGTTGGTCGGCCACAGAGATTTTCGATGGAATTCCAAGATTTCACTCTAAACAAGTGCTACTTTGAGGCCTATGGCAAGTGATTCTTAGAAAAACTCTCTAATGGTCCACTTGTTCAAATTTAGGTTCTCTAGGGTTAGGCATTTGATTCCAGGCATTTGATTCCACGGATTGGAAACTTCTCTTTGTTTGTAGTTCGCGCTGAAAAAGTCTAACCTAATGTCACATCCAGAAACATATATTAACGGTTGGAGAACGCAATGTAATTGATCCTACCATCATCTAACCAATCCACCCTAACTTCCTATGTACCTTTCGTGTCGTTCCCTTTCTTGTTTCGGTTCGTAGGTCGACACATAGATTTTTGATGGAATTCCAAGATTTCACTCTAAACAAGTGCTACTTTGAGGCCTATGGCAAGTGATTCTTAGAAAAACTCTCTAATGGTCCACTTGTTCAAATTTAGGTTCTTTAGGGTTAGGCATTTGATTCCACAACCTTAAAAAAGTCTAGCTCGATTTCTATCGCCGGATTGGAAACTTCTCTTTGTTTGTAGTTCGCGCTGAAATCAACGCCCAGCAGTCCCTAATGTCACATCTAGAAACATCTATTAACGGTTGGGGAACGCAATGTAATTGATCCTACCATCATCTAACCTATCCACCCTAACTTGCTATGTACCTTTCGTGTCGTTCCCCTTTTGTTTCAGTTCGTTGGTCGACACAGAGATTTTCGATGGAATTCCAAGATTTCACTCTAAACAAGTGCTACTTTGAGGCCTATGGCAAGTGATTCTGAGAAAAACTCTCTAATGGTCCACTTGTTCAAATTTAGGTTCTCTAGGGTGAGGCATTTGATTCCACAACCGCAAAAAGTCTAGCTTGATTCTATCGCCGGATTGGAAACTTCTCTTTGTTTGTAGTTCGCACTGAATTCAACGCCAGCAGTCCCTAATGTCACATCCAGAAACATATATTAACGGTTGGGGAACGCAATGTAATTGATCCTACCATCATCTAACCTACATCCACCCTAACTTGCTATGTACCTTTCGTGTCGTTCCCCTTTTTTTTGTTTCGGTTCGTTGGTCGACATAGAGATTTTCGATGGAATTCCAAGATTTCACTCTAAACAAGTGCTACTTTGAGGCCTATGCCAAGTGATTCTTAGAAAAACTCTCTAATGGTCCACTTGTTCAAATTTAGGTTCTCTAGGCTGAGGCATTTGATTCCACAACCGCAAAAAAGTCTAGCTTGATTCTATCGCCGGATTGGAAACTTCTCTTTGTTTGTAGTTCGCACTGAATTCAACGCCGCCATCCCTAATGTCACATCCGAAACATATATTAACGGTTGGGGAACGCAATGTAATTGATCCTACCATCATCTAACCTATCCACCCTAACTTCCTATGTACCTTTCGTGTCGTTCCCCTTCTTGTTTCGGTTCTTGTAGGTCGAGACATAGAGATTTTTGATGGAATTCCAAGATTTCACTCTAAACAAGTGCTACTTTGAGGCCTATGACAAGTGATTCTTAGAAAAACTCTCTAATGGTCCACTTGTTCAAATTTAGGTTTTCTAGGGTTAGGCATTTGATTCCACAACCACGAAAAAAGTCTAGCTCGATTCTATCGTCGGATTGGAAACTTCTCTTTGTTTTGAGTTCGCGATGAAATCAACGCCACCATTCCCTAATGTCACATACAGAAACATATATTAACGGTTGGGGAACGCAATGTAATTGCTCCAACCATCATCTAACCTATCCATCCTAACTTCCTATGAAACTTTCCTGTCATTCCCATTCTTGTTTCGGTTCGTAGGTCGACACAGAGATTTTCGATGGAATTCCAAGATTTCACTCTAAACAAGTGCTACTTTGAGGCCTATGGCAAGTGATTCTTAGAAAAACTCTCTAATGGTCCACTTGTTCAAATTTAGGTTCTCTAGGGTGAGGCATTTGATTCCACAACCGCAAAAAAGTCTAGCTCGATTCTATCGCCGGATTGGAAACTTCTCTTTGTTTGTAGTTCACACTGAAATCAACGCCAGTAGTCCCTAATGTCACATCCAGAAACATATATGAACGGTTGGGGAACGCAATGTAATTGATCCTACCATCATCTAACCTATCTACCCTAACTTCCTATGTACCTTTGGTGTCGTTCCCTTTCTTGTTTCAGTTCGTAGGTCGACACAGAGATTTTCGATGGAATTCCAAGATTTCACTCTAAACAAGTGCTACTTTGAGGCCTATGGCAAGTGATTCTTAGAAAAATTCTCTAATAGTCCACTTGTTCAAATTTAGGTTCTTTAGGGTTAGGCATTTGATTCCACAACCGCAAAAAAGTCTAGCTCGATTCTATCGCCGGATTGGAAACTTCTCTTTTTGTTTGTAGTTCGCGCTGAAATCAACGCCCGGCAGTCCCTAATGTCACATCTAGAAACATATATTAACGGTTGGGGAACGCAATGTAATTGATCCTACCATCATCTAACCTATCCACCCTAACTTGCTATGTACCTTTTCGTGTCGTTCCCCTTTTTGTTTCAGTTCGTTGGTCGTGCCACGAGAGATTTTCGATGGAATTCCAAGATTTCACTCTAAACAAGTGCTACTTTGAGGCCTATGGCAAGTGATTCTTAGAAAAACTCTCTAATGGTGCACTTGTTCAAATTTAGGTTCTCTAGGCTGAGGCATTTGATTCCACAACCGCAAAAAAGTCTAGCTTGATTCTATCGCCGGATTGGAAACTTCTCTTTGTTTGTAGTTCGCGACTTGAATTCAACGCCCAGCAGTCCCTAATGTCACATCAGAAACATATATTAACGGTTGGGGAACGCAATGTAATTGATCCTACCATCATCTAACCTATCCAACCTAACTTCCTATGTACCTTTCGTGTCGTTCCCTTTCTTGTTTCGGTTCGTAGGTCGACATAGAGATTTTTGATGGAATTCAGAGATTTCACTCTAAACAAGTGCTACTTTGAGGCCTATGACAAGTGATTCTTAGAAAAACAGTCTAATGGTCCACTTGTTCAAATTTATTTTCTCTAGGGCGAGGCATTTGATTCCACAACCACGAAAAAGTCTAGCTCGATTCTATTGTCGGATTGGAAACTTCTCTTTGTTTTGAGTTCGCGCTGAAATCAACGCCACCATTCCCTAATGTCACATACAGAAACATATATTAACGGTTGGGGAACGCAATGTAATTGATCCAACCATCATCTAACCTATCCATCCTAACTTCCTATGAAACTTTCCTGTCATTCCCATTCTTGTTTCTGGTTCGTAGGTCGACACGAGAGATTTTTTATGGAATTCCAAGATTTCACTCTAAACAAGTGCTACTTTGAGGCCTATGGCAAGTGATTCTTAGAAAAACTCTCTAATGGTCCACTTGTTCAAATTTAGGTTCTCTAGGGTGAGGCATTTGATTCCACAACCAAAAAAAGTATAGCTCGATTCTATCGCCGGATTGGAAACTTCTCTTTGTTTGTAGTTCACACTGAAATCAACGCCAATGAGTCCCTAATGTCACATCGAGAAACATATATGAACGGTTGGGGAACGCAATGTAATTGATCCTACCATCATCTAACCTATCTACCCTAACTTCCTATGTACCTTTGGTGTCGTTCCCTTTCTTGTTTCAGTTCGTAGGTCGACCACGAGATTTTCGATGGAATTCCAAGATTTCACTCTAAACAAGTGCTACTTTGAGTCCTATGGCAAGTGATTCTTGGAAAAATTCTCTAATAGTCCACTTGTTCAAATTTAGGTTCTTTAGGGTTAGGCATTTGATTCCACAACCGCAAAAAGTCTAGCTCGATTCTATCGCCGGATTGGAAACTTCTCTTTGTTTGTAGTTTGCGCTGAAATCAACGCCGGCCAGTCCCTAATGTCACATCTAGAAACATATATTAACGGTTGGGGAACGCAATGTAATTGATCCTACCATCATCTAACCTATCCCACCTAACTTGCTATGTACCTTTCGTGTCGTTCCCCTTTTGTTTCAGTTCGTTGGTATTCGACACGAGATTTTTGATGGAATTCCAAGATTTCACTCTAAACAAGTGCTACTTTGAGGCCTATGGCAAGTGATTCTTAGAAAAACTCTCTAATGGTGCACTTGTTCAAATTTAGGTTCTCTAGGCTGAGGCATTTGATTCCACAACCGCAAAAAAGTCTAGCTTGATTCTATCGCCGGATTGGAAACTTCTCTTTGTTTGTAGTTCGCACTGAATTCAACGCCAGCAGTCCCTAATGTCACATCCAGAAACATATATTAACGGTTGGGGAACGCAATGTAATTGATCCTACCATCATCTAACCTATCCAACCTAACTTCCTATGTACCTTTCGTGTCGTTCCCCTTCTTGTTTCGGTTCGTAGGTCGACATAGAGATTTTTGATGGAATTCAGAGATTTCACTCTAAACAAGTGCTACTTTGAGGCCTATGACAAGTGATTCTTAGAAAAACACTCTAATGGTCCACTTGTTCAAATTTATTTTCTCTAGGGCGAGGCATTTGATTCCACAACCACGAAAAAGTCTAGCTCGATTCTATTGTCGGATTGGAAACTTCTCTTTGTTTTGAGTTCGCGCTGAAATCAACGCCACCATTCCCTAATGTCACATACAGAAACATATATTAACGGTTGGGGAACGCAATGTAATTGCTCCAACCATCATCTAACCTATCCATCCTAACTTCCTATGAAACTTTCCTGTCATTCCCATTCTTGTTTCGGTTCGTAGGTCGACATAGAGATTTTTATGGAATTCCAAGATTTCACTCTAAACAAGTGCTACTTTGAGGCCTATGGCAAGTGATTCTTAGAAAAACTCTCTAATGCTCCACTTGTTCAAATTTAGGTTCTCTAGGGTGAGGCATTTGATTCCACAACCAAAAAAAGTATAGCTCAATTCTATCGCCGGATTGGAAACTTCTCTTTGTTTGTAGTTCACACTGAAATCAACGCCAGTAGTCCCTAATGTCACATCCGAGCAAAAACATATATGAACGGTTGGGGAACGCAATATAATTGATCCTACCATCATCTAACCTATCTACCCTAACTTCCTATGTACCTTTGGTGTCGTTCCCTTTCTTGTTTCAGTTTGTAGGTCTAATACGTAGATTTTCGATGGAATTCCAAGATTTCACTCTAAACAAGTGCTACTTTGAGTCCTATGGCAAGTGATTCTTAGAAAAATTCTCTAATAGTCCACTTGTTCAAATTTAGGTTCTTTAGGGTTAGGCATTTGATTCCACAACCGCAAAAAAAGTCTAGCTCGATTCTATCGCCGGATTGGAAACTTCTCTTTGTTTGTAGTTCGCGCTGAAATCAACGCCAAAGCAGTCCCTAATGTCACATCTAGAAACATATATTAACGGTTGGGGAACGCAATGTAATTGATCCTACCATCATCTAACCTATCCACCCTAACTTGCTATGTACCTTTCGTGTCGTTCCCTTTTGTTTCAGTTGGATTTTGGTCGACATAGAGATTTTCGATGGAATTCCAAGATTTCACTCTAAACAAGTGCTACTTTGAGGCCTATGGCAAGTGATTCTTAGAAAAACTCTCTAATGGTGCACTTGTTCAAATTTAGGTTCTCTAGGCTGAGGCATTTGATTCCACAACCGCAAAAAGTCTAGCTTGATTCTATCGCCCGATTGGAAACTTCTCTTTGTTTGTAGTTCGCACTGAATTCAACGCCAGCCAGTCCCTAATGTCACATCCGTAAACATATATTAACGGTTGGGGAACGCAATGTAATTGATCCTACCATCATCTAACCTATCCACCCTAACTTCCTATGTACCTTTCGTGTCGTTCCCTTGTTGTTTCGGTTCAGAGGTCGACATAGAGATTTTTAGATGGAATTCAGAGATTTCACTCTAAACAAGTGCTACTTTGAGGCCTATGACAAGTGATTCTTAGAAAAACTCTCTAATGGTCCACTTGTTCAAATTTAGGTTCTCTAGGGTGAGACATTTGATTCCACAACCACGAAAAAGTATAGCACGATTCTATCGCCGGATTGGAAACTTCTCTTGGTTTTGAGTTCGCGCTGAAATCAACGCCAGTAGTCCCTAATGTCACATATAGAAACATATATTAACGGTTGGGGAACGCAATGTAATTGATCCAACCATCATCTAACCTATCCATCGTAACTTCCTATGTAACTTTCCGGTCATTCCCATTCTTATTTTGGTTTCGTAGGTCGCATTACAGAGATTTTCGATGGAATTCCAAGATTTCACTCTAAACAAGTGCTACTTTGAGGCCTATGGCAAGTGATTCTTAGAAAAACCCTCTAATGGTCGACTTGTTCAAATTTAGGTTCTCTAGGTGAGGCATTTGATTCCACAACCGCAAAAAGTCTAGCTCGATTCTATCGCCGGATTGGAAACTTCTCTTTGTTTGTAGTTCACACTGAAATCAACGCGGTAGTCCCTAATGTCACATCCAAAACATATATTAACGGTTGGGGAACGCAATGTAATTGATCCTACCATCATCTAACCTATCCACCCTAACTTCCTACATGTACCTTTCGTTTAGTTCCCTTTCTTGTTTCAGTTCGTAGGTCTAATACGTAGATTTTCGATGGAATTCCAAAATTTCACTCTAAACAAGTGCTACTTTGAGGCCTATGGCAAGTGATTCTTAGAAAAATTCTCTAATGGTCCACTTGTTCAAATTTAGGTTCTTTAGGGTTAGGCATTTGATTCCACAACCACAAAAAGTCTAGCTCAATTCTATCGCCGGATTGGAAACTTCTCTTTGTTTGTAGTTCGCGCTGAAATCAACGCCGGCAGTCCCTAATGTCACATCTAGAAACATATATTAACGGTTGGGGAACGCAATGTAATTGATCCTACCATCATCTAACCTATCCACCCTAACTTGCTATGTACCTTTCGTGTCGTTCCCCTTTTTTTGTTTCAGTTTGTTGGTCGAATACGAGATTTTTCGATGGAATTCCAAGATTTGACTCTAAACAAGTGCTACTTTGAGGCCTATGGCAAGTGATTCTTAGAAAAACTCTCTAATGGTGCACTTGTTCAAATTTAGGTTCTCTAGGCTGAGGCATTTGATTCCACAACCGCAAAAAAGTCTAGCTTGATTCTATCGCCGGATTGGAAACTTCTCTTTGTTTGTAGTTCGACTGAATTCAACGCCAGCAGTCCCTAATGTCACATCCGAAAAACATATATTAACGGTTGGGGAACGCAATGTAATTGATCCTACCATCATCTAACCTATCCACCCTAACTTCCTATGTACCTTTTGTGTCGTTTCGCCTTCTTGTTTGGTTCAGTAGGTCGACATAGAGATTTTTGATGGAATTCAGAGATTTCACTCTAAACAAGTGCTACTTTGAGGCCTATGACAAGTGATTCTTAGAAAACTCTCTAATGGTCCACTTGTTCAAATTTAGGTTCTCTAGGGCGAGGCATTTGATTCCACAACCACGAAAAAAGTCTAGCTCGATTCTATCGCCGGATTGGAAACTTCTCTTTGTTTTGAGTTCGCACAGAAATCAACGCCACCATTCCCTAATGTCACATACGTAAACATATATTAACGGTTGGGGAACGCAATGTAATTGCTCCAACCATCATCTAACCTATCCATCCTAACTTCCTATGTAACTTTCCTGTCATTCCCATTCTTGTTTTAGGGGTTCAGAGGTCTAATACCGTAGATTTTCGATGGAATTCCAAGATTTCACTCTAAACAAGTGCTACTTTGAGGCCTATGGCA
This sequence comes from Hyparrhenia diplandra, assembly GCA_015847255.1. NCBI lineage: Eukaryota > Viridiplantae > Streptophyta > Magnoliopsida > Poales > Poaceae > Hyparrhenia > Hyparrhenia diplandra. The sequence goes on from JADLZK010013321.1 coordinate 15,269, forward strand.
AGTGATTCTTAGAAAAACTCTCTAATGGTCCACTTGTTCCAATTTAGGTTCTCTAGGGTGAGGCATTTGATTCCACAACCGCAAAAAAGTCTAGCTCGATTCTATCGCGGATAGGAAACTTCTCTTTGTTTGTAGTTCACGCTGAAATCAACGCCCGGTAGTCCCCTAATGTCACATCCGAAACATATATTAAACGGTTGGGGAACGCAATGTAATTGATCCTACCATCATCTAACCTATCCACCCTAACTTCCTATGTATCTTTCATGTCGTTCCCCTTCTTGTTTCAGTTTGTAGGTCGCATTACGGAGATTTTCGATGGAATTCCAAGATTTCACTCTAAACAAGTGCTACTTTGAGGCCTATGGCAAGTGATTCTTAAAAACATTCTCTAATGGTCCACTTGTTCAAATTTAGGTTCTCTAGGCTGAGTCATTTGATTCCACAACCTTAAAAAAGTTCCAGCTTCGATTCTATCGCGGATTGGAAACTTCTCTTCGTTTGTAGTTCGCGCTGAATTCAACGCCAGCAGTCCCTAATAACACATACAGAAACATATTGTGGGGATCGATATTTGGGATACCAATGGCGAGCCGGTCCCGGGCGTGACCACAAAGCGAGACATCCTGCCGTGATTTGTGAGGCTCGCCGCCGCGCATGAGCTCTCCACGCAAGGACAGATCTCCGCCTCGCTTCGGTTTCGCAAAGAGCTCTTGGAAGAACCCATCGTTCCGCACCCACCTCGAGGTCCCCCCGCGACGAGCCCCTCGTCTCGGCGCGCGGACCTCGTCAGGGACCTCTTTCGCCTCGCTTTCGAGCTCCCGCGGCGAGCGCAGCGGCGGCTGCGGAAGAGCTCAGCGCTGCCTGCCTTCCCGGCTGCTCAGTGCGGGAGTTGGTCAACAGCTCTCACGACAAACCCAACCACTCCTTGGCCGGACGGCGGCAGTGCGAAGGCTACAGCTACGGGAGAGATTGGCTCACCGCCTCGCCATACCCCGTCGACTCCAACGGCGCCGCCACGGTGTCGAAGGCGGTACATACGAAGTCGCGACTTCCCATCGGCGGTGTGGCGCGCCCATACCGGGAAGACGTCTTCCAACTACGATTAGAGAGATGCGGCGACTGACCACCGCTCTCAAACCTCGATTCCAGCGTGCGGCGGCGGCAATTTCAGCATCCAAGCACCGGGAGCTGAAGGAAGCTCGTCCGCGCCCGTGAGCTCATTTAAGAGCTCTTTTTGCATCCGACACTCGTACACATATTTTCATTTTCTTTAGGTCCTCAACTTCGATGAGAGCTCGAGCCTCGCCCCTTGTGACTATAAAGGGGAGGCGGCCCTCGATTGAGGCAAGGTTCAAGATTTCAACACCCAGTACCCGCATCCTGCTTTTCGATATTGGCACCAGCTTCAATCATAGAGACTTGGGAGCCCCTCCCTCTCTCAATCTTGCTTGTACTAGCCCCGGTTTGAGCATTTGAGCTCGGATAGTGATCCACCTTGGACTAGGGGAGCGCGATTGCCCGAACCAGTATAAATCTTGTGTCATTATCTCTAGAGCTAGGCCGAAAGACGCATTAGCCGGACATTCTTGTGGCGGTGGTATTAGACAGCGGCGGTTGGCGCGCCCGGTGGGGGCAGGCTAGTCGCGGCGTTTTTCCCCACTCCGATGGCTTCCCGGCCGGCGACGACACCATGGCGATAGCAATGCGGCCGGCACCATCGATTTCTCGGCGCCGTGCGGAGTCCCTCACGGTTTGTCTTCACGCCCGATGCGGTGTGAGGACATTCCCGACCGCCTCCGGGCGTCACGCAGGCTCAGATCACGGCGGTATGGGGCGGGATTCGACCTGCGCGGTCGGCCCCATCCCGCGCCGCCCAGCGGATAAGCTTCTTCGTACTTATCAAGGACCTGCTCCCGAACATCACCGGGATGCGAGCCTCACCGCTGAGCTCTGTTCAGCGATGTACCTTCTCCACCGCCAACGTCGTCCCTGGCTTCGTAGGAAGGAGGCGTTGTCGGTCGGCGCGGACCCGCGGCGGCCTATGCGGGATGTACCGGCCAGGCGGGGGCGGGCCTTCCCCTCTGCGGGGCAGCGAGCCCGGAGACCGACATCCATGAGCTCGAGCTCGCCCTCGATGGGATGAGCCTCGTGGATTGCGACCCCCGCGGCGTCGGTGCTACATGTGTCACACCAGAAGTGCGGTAGAGGAAGTCCACTCAAGTGGCGCCTCGCCACACGCCACGGGACTCGCCCGTAGCGCCGAGCCGGCCTGTCGGCCGCGTCAAGGCTCGGCCGGGAAGAGCCGGAGCTCGAGCGGCGCAGCGGCCTCAAGGCGTGAAGCCCTCCCTCGCCGGCCGGAGGGAGACGGCAATCACGCGAGCACGAGCTCGAGCCGAGGTCCACGACCGCGACACCGACGGGCCGGAACAGCTCCGCCCGGTGTTCGGGAGAGCATCCCGAGAACAGCGGCCGGGCCGCGCTGCTCCTACGTCGTTGCCCGGCCCGGACCGAGGCACGTGGGACCCGCGAGCAGCTCAAGAGACTCTGGCGGAGCGGCGGTTCCGAGGCGACCAGCTCTGCGTCGCGCCGGCGGCTGGCGGAGAACCGCCGAGGCTTCCTCCCACCCGAGGTCCGCGCCGCGGCGGCGAGTGTGAACCCAGCGTGCGAGGACACCATCAACGCCGGCGCCATGGAGGCTCGAGCGAAGAAGAACATCCCGGGACGGCGACAAAGTACCACCGCGCGGCGACCACGGAAGCGCCCTTGCACCTATAGCAAGCGACGCGGTGGCCGTCACGGCAACGAAGAAGGACAAGAGCTACAGCCTCTACGCCGCAGACGCCGCCCAGCTGAGCTCGCTCTCCCAACGGGACCGCCGCCCTCGAAGCTCGAGCTCGAGGAGGCTTAAGGCCTTTCGGCTCACGCATCCACGACGCTCCGCTTTCCCTATCGCTTCGAAGCTCGACTCGGTCCGGAAATAGCTGGGGAGACCGACTCCCGCCACATGGCTCGAGGACTACCGCCTTGGGTCTGCCGGCCGAGGTGCCGCACAACGACTACTTCATCATCCGCAACCTTCCACTCTACCTTGCGTATTCGGCGCGATCGTGGCTTGAGTACCTCCCGAGGGCACCATCCGCAATCGGGAGGACTCGCGCGACATCTTCGTAGGCAACTTCCGTGGCACTCTACGCCGCCAAGCACGACGTGGGATTCGCGAGGCTGCAAGCGAGAAGAAGAGAGCTTAGCGACCATCAGCGCTTCCCAGCTCTGCAACAACCTCTCGGAGGCCTCGACTCGAGATTATCACCGCCTTCACCTTCGGCACTACTCGAGACCACGATCCACGAGCTCGATTGTCGAAGCGAGCTGTGAAGGAGCTCGACCTCGCCACGCGCGCCACGCCCGAGGAGAGGATGCCGCGTCTCGAACATCGCGGGCAAGGGCAAGCCGAAGGGCGATTTACGAAGAAGCGGGGGATCGAACTCCCGGAAGAAGAGCAAGAAGAACAAAGCGCCGCGACGACAACGACGCATTTATTCGTGGCCGTCGCGACAAGCGCTAGCGTCGACAAGCGGGCGGCAAGCCCTTCGCGTCCCCAAGCACGCTCGACAAGATGCTCGAGGAGCCGCGCCCACCACGAGGAGCGGTCAAGCACAAGATGAAGGACTGCCGTCTCATGAAGAAGCACGTGATGGGGAGCGCTTTGCGTGGTGGCAACAGGGCGGCGGCGACAGGGGCGCGAGACCGGCTCCCGGCCAATTCGCGCCGACATGTACATCAGGGCCGGTGCCGTCAGCGTCGTCTTCGGCGGGGCCACGGCTATGAGTCCAGCGCCGGCGAAGCTCCGCGCGCCCGCGGGTCCTCTTCCGTGGCTACCCCCGTATACCTCAAGTGGTCGAGCTTTCGGTGATCACAGCCGACAAGGCCGATCATCCCGACACATCCGTACCGAAGGTACCGGCTCGTCGTCGATCCCATCGCCGGCACCATGCGCCTCGGGAAGGTGTTGATGGATGGCGGCAGCGGCCTCAACCTCCTCTACATCCACGGCGCTCCAAGCCCTTGGCATCCCAAGGCACGTCTCCGCCCGTCGCGGAGCCGATCCGCGAGGGTGGTGCCGAGGGGGAATGCTCTCCAGCTCGGCGGATCGACCTCCCGTCACCGCCGGCACGGACAACTTCCGCAAGGAGGTCCTCCACGTTCAGGTGCTCCGTTCCAGAATGCCTACCACGCCTGTTGGGCGGCCGTGCTATGGAGAGTTCATGGCCGTCCCCTTCTACACCTACCTCAAGCTCAAGATCCCCGGTCGAGGGGGGTCATCGTCGTCGACTCCACGCCGGGCACGCATTCGGCTGCGAGGCCGCCCGTCGATGCCGCGACGCCATTGATCGAGATCCCGGCGGATGCTGCCTTAAGATGGCGGCTGGGCGGTGCCAAAGACTCCCCGAGCTCAAAGAAGGCGAGCGCGAGCTCAACCCGTCAAGCTTCAGAAGGTGGCAAAGCACGAGCTCGACCGCCCGGCTTCGAAGGTCGCGGGCACATTCGAGCCGAAGGGCGTAAGGAGGTCGCGGTCGACAGGATGGGCGCACCCTCTGCGTAGGTGCGAAGCTCACCCCAAATAGGAAGCGAGCTGTCGACTTCCTCGCGCGAACCTCGATGTATTGGCGTGGAGGGCCTCGGATATGCCGGGCATACCGAGGGAAGTCGCCGAGCACTCCTTGAACATCAAACCCGGCTCGGCCGGTGAAGCGAGGCTGAGCGTTTCGACGACGATCGACGCGTGCAATCGCCGAGGAGATAGATAAGCTCTTAGCCGCTAGGTTTATCAAGGAGGTGTATCATCCGGTGTGGATAGCCAACCCTGTACTAGTTAAGAAGAAGAATGGGAAATGGAGAATGTGTGTTGATTACACGGGTCTCAACAAGGCATGCCCGGGATCCGTTTCCTTTGCCGGCGCATCGACCAAATTGTTGACTCCACCTCGGTGCGAGGCGGCTCTGTTTTTCACGGCGCCTACTCCGGCTACCACGGATCCACGATGAACGAGCTCGATCAGCTCGCTACCTCCTTCATCACTCCGTTTGGCGCGTGCTGTTACGTAACGATGCCCTTCAGTTTGAAAAAGCGGCGCCACCTTCGAGAGGTGCATGCGAGAAAGTCTTCAAAGAGCTCCTCGAAAGCTCATAGAAGCATACGCCGGCGACATCGTTGTCAAGGCGAAACACTGAAAGAGCTGATCACGACCTCGAAAAGGTCTTCGCCAAGCTCCGAGTTGGAGTCAAGCTCAATCCCGAGAAGTGTGTCTTCGGGGTCCCTCGAGGAAGTTGCTTACTTCATCGTCTCCAAACGTGGCATCGAGGCCAAGCCCAGAGAAAATTGCCGCCATCAGACATGGGGCCGATCAAAAGCGTCAAGTGCGTGCAGCGACTCACGGGGTGCCTGGCGCGTTGAATCGTTTCATGGCTCGACTCGGGAACGGGCCTCCCCACTCTACTTCTTTGAGAAGAAGTCGAGCGCTTTGCACGGACCGATGAGGCCCGGCAAGCTCGATTCCCTAAAGCAACTACTTGCTAATCCGCCCATACCGTGCGCGCCCACGCAACGAACGATCCTCCTCTACATCTCGGCCACCGAAGGTGGTGAGCACGGCTTCGTCGTCGAGGGAGGGAGGAGGAGGAAGGATCTTGGCGCTCAAGGGGTACAGCGTCGGTGTACTTCATCGATGAAGTCCTCACCAACACCAAGACCCGTTACACACATTTCGAAAAGCTTCGTGTGCGGCTTCTGATCACTGGCGCAAGCTCGGGCATTGCCGACTCCCATCGGTCGGGTCGGTCTCAAGTTCCCCCTTGGCGAGGTCATCCGTAGCCCGAAGTTCACGGGCCGCGCTGGCCAAGTGGGCTATTGAGCTCATGGGACCCGACATCACCTACGCCCCGGAAGCGCCATAAAATCCCAGGCTCTGGCCGGTCTTCATCGCGGAGTGGGTAGAGGTCGAGCAGCCGCCAGGCCCGAGCGACGTCAGTCTTGGGCGCTGTGCCGGCAGGTCCGTAAAGTGCGGCGCCGGCGTCGGGACTCGTCTTCATCTCTCCAAACAAGGTGCGCATGAAGTACTCCATCGCTGCACTTTCCGCGTCAACAACGTGGCGAGTCACCGAGCTACGGTGAGCGGCTTGTGCATAAGCGCGCGAGCTCGGCGTCGGCACCTCGAGGGTCCGGGCGACTCCAGCTCGTCAAGAGCCAAGTCATGAAGGAAGTCGCATCAAGGCGTCAACCCGAAGATGACGCCTACCCACGAGAAGGTCCGAGCTCGAGGAGCACTTCCACGGGCTCGAGGTCAACCACATTCACCGCCACGCCTCAACAACGACCCGGATGTTCTCGCCAAGCTCGCGTCAGACCGCCTGCCCGGTCCCGCCAGCGTCTTCATGCACAAACGGCGCAGCCATCGAGCAACGACTCAAAAGGCGACCTCGCTGACGACAGGTGCGAAGCTCGACCGCCGACGCCCGAAGCTCGAACCCTATGCCGTAAGCGCTCCCACAAGCCCGAGCTCCCCCCCAACGCTGGCTTGCCTTGCCGCGAACTCGCACCCAACTGGTTCGGGGCTGGCTCGGGCCGGATCGAGCTCACCACTACAACTCGGCCTGACTGGGCGCATCCTAATCGCCTAGTAGTGGTTCAGGAAGGCAAGCTCCCGAGGGCAAGAGGAATCGAGGCACTGGCGCGAAGGGCCGTCGTTAGATCTCTGTCGGGCAAGAGCTCCTACCCGGCGGAGCCTCGGCGTCCTCGTATTTGCATCACCTGCGAGCGGGGAGAAGCTCATCAAGGAGATCCCTCCCAGAATCGGCCACCATGCGGCGCCCACGAGCTCTTGTCGGGGAAGTCGTTCGCGGGTTTTCTTGGCCCAACGCCCGTTGCGGGACGCCATCACGAATGTCGTCCGATTTGCGAAGGATGCGATTCTTATAGCGAGACACACCCTCGGCTCAGTCCCTCGGGCGATCCCTCACTTGGCCATTCGATGCAGGGGCCTCGATATGGTGGGACCTTTCAAAGAGGACGGTAGGGGCTACCGCTACCTCCTTGTCGCCATCGACAAGTTCTCAAAGATGGATCGAGGTCATGCCCATCGGCGATGCCGGTGAGGGGAGACCGTCAAGTTCTTCACCGGCATCATCCACCGCCCGAGGTCCCGAACTCCATCATCGCGACAACGCACGAACTCCGTGGGAGAGGTCTTCATCGACTAGTGCAGCGATCACGGCATCAGCGTCGACCGTCCTCGGTCGGTCATTCAAGACCAACGGCGGAGTAGAAAGAGCTAACGCATGATCTGCGCAGGGCGTGAAGTCTTGCATCTTCAAGGAGGGTGCTCGAAAAATACGCCCGCCGGTGGCTCGCGAGCTCCGTCGGTCGTATGGAGTCTCCGCTAACGCCAAGCAGGGCCACGGGACGGGCGCCGTTCTTCCTTGTCTTTGGATCAGGCCGTGCTCCCCACCGACCTCGAAAGCACGTTCGCCCAGCGTCAAGCCTTCAGCAGGCACAATAACCAAGCGGCTGCTCAAGACGCTGCCGATCAGCTCGACGAAGCTCGGGACATCGCCCTCATCCACTCCGCAAGTACTGCAGTCTATGAGGCGCTACCACGACCGCCCACGTCGGAGGGCGAACTTTCGGCGTTGGTGACTACGCCCTCGCGGCAGTCCAGAGCTCAAAAGACAAGCACAAGCTCTCGGCGCCTGGGAAGGTCCCTTCACCATCGACCAAGTCTTTGGGCGGGCACGTACAAGCTCAAGGACCACCAAGGCTGAGTCCTCACCAACGCATGGAACATCGAACAGCTACGTCGCTTCTACCCTTAAATTGTATTTCAAAATCTTGTAGCCGCAAGAGCTCAATAAAAGCACAAACTTGATGCAAAATATGTGCAAGCATTTCGAATTCTTTCCTTAGCACGCTTGAGCAACGGCCGCCGCCATACTGGCAAAGGCCCGCCCTTGCTTCGGGGGCTAAGGATCGGGGTGCGCACCCCACGTTTTTAACACACCGTTTTTCGCCAAAACTAGCAAGTTTAGAGCTCAGCGATGAGCTCAAACCCGCGAACTTCGCCCTTTCTCCTCTCAACTCAAATGGCGTCCGAAGCGACTAAGTTGTGAGCTAAGCGCTAAAAGAGCATGGCGCGACTGCCTAGCGACCTCCCGTGCCCCTGCGGCCCGGCGAGGAATGGCCCGCCATCTAACTCTCGAATCATAAGCTCATAAAAGAGTCAAAGTAGGAACGAAATGAAACAAAGAGAAGAAGCGCGATATCCATTAAGCACGAGCTCCCTTAAAAAGTCTTTACAGATTGCCTCGACTATGAGGACTTAACGAGTTCATTGACAAAAAGGGCCAAGCCTCGAGCTCCTACTCCTGCGCAGGTGGGTTTTGGTCCATCGGCGTCGGGGCGGGACGTCTGCGCCTTCCTCTTCCTCGGCGGGCTCTTCGGTAAGCTCCGTCTCCACCTGGGGGGGGCGAACACCTCGAGCTCCGCAGCAAGCTTTTGAAGAGCTCGGCAGACAGCTCGCGGTGGCGACCTCAGCAGCGTGACCTTCCGATCGGTGTCGGCATCATCAACGCCCGGCGCCCACCCCGTCTTCCACGATGTTGACCTCGAATTTGGGGTAGTGGGTGAAGACGACGCTGACGCCTTGTGCACCACGCCGGCCGCCCGTCCTCGTCACTGCGGCCGGGATCGCCGACACCCTGGGGTCCTCACGTCTTCACCCCGAGGGCACGTGACGTCCTCAACCACGGACACAAGGCCCTGCGTGGGCACGTTGACTTCAGCCTCCTCCGACGCCTTAGCATGCTCTCCCGGAGGTTTGAGCTCTTTCCTCGCGTCAACGGTGAGGTCGCTGGTGCTGCTTCAGGTCCGCCTCCTTCTCTTGCAGCTCGAGCTGCGTGTGCTTCAGCGAGGCTTCGAGGCGAGCTCCGGCTTCTTGTCTCGGTCTCCAGCGCCGCCGTCGGGGGAGATCTTTGCCCTTGTTGCGAACAAGACAACAAGTCGGGACACAAGCCACGACACATGGGGGCGCCAAGAAAGGGGCGAGCTGCACAGCACTCACGGCTCGTCATAGAGCCCACCTTTCGTTGCACCACAGCTCATGGTTTAGGCCTCCGGCCGATCCTTCTCGACCTCGAAGCCGCGCCAGCATACACCACGGCTCGGGCCGTGGTCATATGCTAAAGCCCGCCGGCCAGGGACGATCAGCCCCGAGCAATTTGAATAAACAAGACAGAAAGATAGGTCCGGAGGCACTCACCCTTGAGCTTCCCGTCGCGGTGGCGGAGCTGCTCGGCTTCGTCCTTGTCTTTCGCGGGGACTGGCGCTATTTCGAGTGCCGGCTCAAGCTCCTTGTCGTCGAGCCTCCGTGAAGGGACTCGAGCTCCTCCCTCCATCTTCTCTTATTTGCACGGCTTACGAGGCGAGCTCGAGCTCCTCTGGCCCGGGGCGCCCCCAGCGTAGCGATGTCCACCCTTTCTTTGGGCCTCTCGGGAAGCCCGGCCTTCCACATCGCGAACAGAACTCGGCGGCGTCCTCCACCCGGCCTTCCGGGTAGTGCTAGAGTTGTGTCTTGTAGAGCTCTCGCACTTCTCAGCGCCTGACTCCGTCGGCCTCAGCCAAGCCGCCCGGTCCTCGGCGAGCAGCGCCGGTGGTTGTATCCCGGATGGAGTCCCTCGCACGCCTCGAAGAGCACAAAATACGTGAGCAACTTCAGGGAAAGCGCGAAGAAAGACACTCGGCGCTCACGCGGCGAATCCGAACTCTGCGCAAAGGCGAAAGCACGCATACCGGGTCCTCGGGACGGGCGGAGGCGGCTCGCGGCGTCATCGGGGCGTTAGTCGGGAAGGACGGCGTCCCGCGCCCGACGGAGGGACGCTTCGCCGCCACGACACCTCACCGACACCTCAGCCCGTTGACCTCGATCGTCCTCCGCGAAACGGCACCTCGCAGAGCGTCGACAACATTTAGGGCAGCGGCACTTTCCACGCCTCATCCGGCCGAGGCCTGCGTCCTCGCCCGCACCGTCCCTTGCCTCCACGTTGGCATCCTCGCTCGTCGAAATGCCGACCTCCTACGCACAGGGGCCGGGCCACGGCGGACTCCCCCAGCGGCGCTCTTCGGTGGCGGGTCTCCTCGAAACCACCTCCTCCATCTCCGTCGCCGCCCGAGGAGCTCGCGGCTTAGGGGTACCAGACTCTCCCTACAGCCCCGGTGAGGCCGCCCGGCGAGGTCTCTTCGGGTGAGCTCAACCGCGATGATCGGGCACGGACCCACGGGGGCCGGTCGGGCTGAGGGAAACCAGGGGCGGGGGTCCCGGTCGGCGAGGCGGCGGTCGAGCGTCCCCTTGAAGGGGAACAGCGCCAGCATCTTCGACCCGAGCCGCTATCTCGCCCCTCCATCCTCGGCGCGCGGTCGTGGTAGTCGACTTCGTCGCGGCCGCCCCATTCCGCCGGCGAGCTCGTTGTCACCATCGCCCGAGCTCGCCAGCGCGCTTCAAGCTCACGGCTCGAGCTCATGGTCAGCGGCGCCATCAAGCTCGTCATCTCAAGCTCGAGCCGCTCTAGTCGGCTTCGGCACATCCGTCCTCGGGTGCTTCTGAGAGTGCGCCCGTCGCCGCCACGAAACCGGCGAAATCGACTTGTGATCGATCACTAAGATCAACAGTAACACAGTGCGGAGAGCTTACGGCGGCCACTTTACGTCTCTTCTTCTTACGCGCCTCGGCCGGCCCGAGCCCGGGGCGCCCCGATCAGCACCGACCTGCGTCGGGGGCTTAAGCGCTAGGGCAGGCCGAGCTGCGCAAGAATGGCGCCGCTGCGCCAAGGCCACCACCAGTTGTGGCGAGCTCGCGTCGCCGGCACGGCTTGGCCGTCGATGTCGAGGGGCTCACTTAAACATATATTAACGGTTGGGGAAGCGCAATGTAATTGATCCTACCATCATCTAACCTATCCACCCCTAACTTCCTATGTACCTTTCGTGTCGTTCCCCTTCTTGTTTCGGTTCGTAGGTCGACATAGAGATTTTGATGGAATTCAGAGATTTCCTCTAAACAAGTGCTACTTTGAGGCCTATGGCAAGTGATTCTTAGAAAAACTCTCTAATGGTCCACTTGTTCAAATTTAGGTTCTCTAGGCTAAGGCATTTGATTCCACAACATAAAAAAGTCTAGCTTGATTCTATGGCGGATTGGAAACTTCTCTTTGTTTGTTGTTCACGCTGAAATCAACGCCGGCAGTCCCTAATGTCACATCCGTTTCTTAACGGTTGGGGAACGCAATGTAATTGATCCTACCATCATCTAACCTATCCACCCTAACTTCCTATGTACCTTTCGCGTGTCGTTCCCTTCTTGTTTCGGTTGGTAGGTCGATTACGAGAGATTTTTAATGGAATTCCAAGATTTCACTCTAAACAAGTGCTACTTTGAGGCCTATGGCAAGTGATTCTTAGAAGAACTCTCTAATGGCCCACTTGTTCAAATTTAGGTCCTCTAGGTTGAGGCATTTGATTCCACAAGCGCAAAAAAAGTCTAGCTCGATTCTATCGCCGGATTGGAAACTTCATTTTGTTTGTAGTTCGCTGAAATCAACGCCAGCAGTCCCTAATATCACATCCGTAAACCTATATTAACGGTTGGGGAACGCAATGTAATTGATCCTACCATCATCTAACCTATCCACCCTAACTTCCTATGTACCTTTCGTGTTGTTCCCTTTCTTGTTTCGCCGTTGGTCGACATAGAGATTTTCGATGGAATTTCAAGATTTCACTCTAAACAAGTGCTACTTTGAGGCCTATGGCAAGTGATTCATAGAAAAACTCTCTAATGGTCCACTTGTTCAAATTTAGGTTCTCTAGGGTTAGGCATTTGATTCCACAACCTAAAAAAGTCTAGCTCGATTCTATCGCAGGATTGGAAACTTCTCTTTGTTTGTAGTTCACGCGCTAAAATCAACGCTAGCAGTCCCTAATGTCACATCCGAGGAAACATATATTAACGGTTGGGGAACTTGAATGTAATTGATCCTACAATCATGTAACCTATCCACCCTAACTTCCTATGTACCTTTTCGTGTCGTTCCCTTTCTTGTTTCGGTTCGTTTGGTCGACCACGAGATTTTTGATGGAATTCCAAGATTTCACTCTAAACAAGTGCTACTTTGAGGCCTATGGCAAGTGATTCTTAGAAAAACTCTCTAATGGTCTACTTGTTCAAATTTAGGTTCTCTAGGGCGAGGCATTTGATTCCACAACCGCTTAAAAAAGCCTAGCTCGATTCTATCGCGGATTGGAAACTTCTCTTTGTTTTGAGTTCGCTGAAATCAACGCCGGCAAGTCCCTAATGTCACATCCGTAAACCTATATTAGCGGTTGGGGAACGCCAATGTAATTGATCCTACCATCATCTAACCTATCCACCCTAACTTCCTATGTACCTTTCGTGTTGTTCCCTTCTTGTTTTCTTCGTTGGTCTAACCACGGAGATTTTTGATGGAATTTCAAGATTTCACTCTAAACAAGTGCTACTTTGAGGCCTATGGCAAGTGATTCTAAGAAAAACTCTCTAATGGTCTACTTGTTCAAATTTAGGTACTCTAGGGTTAGGCATTTGATTCCACAACCGCAAAAAGTCTAGCTCGATTCTATCACGCGGATTGGAAACTTTTGTTTGTTTGTAGTTCATGCTGAAATCAACGCCAGCCAGTCCCTAATATCACATCCAAAACCTATATTAACGGTTGGGAACGCCAATGTAATTGATCCTACCATCATCTAACCTATCCACCCTAACTTCCTATGTACCTTTCGTGTTGTTCCCCTTCTTGTTTCCTTCGTTGGTCGACCTACGTAGATTTTTGATGGAATTTCAAGATTTCACTCTAAACAAGTGCTACTTTGAGGCCTATGGCAAGTGATTCATAGAAAAACTCTAATGGTCCACTTGTTCAAATTTAGGTTCTCTAGGGTTAGGCATTTCATTCCACAACCGCAAAAAAGTCTAGCTCGATTCTATCGCAGGATTGGAAACTTCTCTTTGTTGTAGTTCGCGCTGAAATCAACGCCCGGCAGTCCCTAATGTCAAATCCGTAAAACATATATTAGCGGTTGGGGAACGCGGTGTAATTGATCCTACAATCATGTAACCTATCCACCCTAACTTACTATGTACCTTTTCGTGTTGTTCCCTTTCTTGTTTCGGTTCGTTGGTCGCCACGAGATTTTTGATGGAATTCCAAGATTTCACTCTAAACAAGTGCTACTTTGAGGCCTATGGCAAGTGATTCTTAGAAAAACTCTCTAATGGTCTACTTGTTCAAATTTAGGTTCTCTAGGCTGAGGCATTTGATTCCACAACCGGAAAAATTCTAGCTCGATTCTATCACCGGATTGGAAACTTCTCTTTGTTTGTAGTTCACGCTGAAATCAACGCCAGCAGTCCCTAATGTCACATCCAGAAACATATATTAACGGTTGGGGAACGCAATGTAATTGATCCTTCCATCATCTAACCTATCCACACTAACTTCCTATGTACCTTCGTGTTGTTCCCCTTCTTGTTTTGATTCGTTTGGTCGACACGGAGATTTTCGATGGAATTCCAAGATTTCACCCCAACAAGTGCTACTTTGAGGCCTATGGCAAGTGATTCATAAAAAAACTCTCTAATGGTGGTCCACTTGTTCAAATTTAGGTTCTATAGGCTGAGGCATTTGATTCCACAATCAAAAGTCTAGCTCGATTCTATCGCGGATTGGAAACTCTCGTTTGTTTTTAGTTCGCGCTGAAATCAACGCCAAGCAGTCCCAAATGTCACATCGAGAAACATATATTAACGGTTCGGAAACGCAATGTAATTGATCCTACCATCATCTAACCTATCCACCCTAACTTCCTATGTACCTTTCGTGTCGTTTCCTTTCTTGTTTTGGTTCGTTTGGTCGAGCCACGAGAGATTTTGATGGAATTCCAAGATTTCACTCTAAACAAGTGCTACTTTGAGGCCTATGGCAAGTGATTCTTAGAAAAACTCTCTAATGGTCTACTTGTTCAAATTTAGGTTCTCTAGGCTGAGGCATTTGATTCCACAACCAGAAAAATTCTAGCTCGATTCTATCACCGGATTGGAAACTTCTCTTTGTTTGTAGTTCATGCTGAAATCAACGCCAGCAGTCCCTAATGTCACATCCAGAAACATATATTAACGGTTGGGGAACGCAATGTAATTGATCCTACCATCATCTAACCTATCCACCCTAACTTCCTATGTACCTTTAGGTGTTGTTCCCCATCTTGTTTTGGTTCATTGAGTCGACGTAGAGATTTTCGATGGAATTCCAAGATTTCACTCTAAACAAGTGCTACTTTGAGGCCTATGGCAAGTGATTCTTAGAAAAACTCTCTAATGTTCTACTTGTTCAAATTTAGGTTCTCTAGGCTGAGGCATTTGATTCCACAACCGGAACAATTCTAGCTCGATTCTATCACCGGATTGGAAACTTCTCTTTGTTTGTAGTTCACGCTGAAATCAACGCCAGTAGTCCCTAATGTCACATCCAGAAACATATATTAACGGTTGGGGAACGCAATGTAATTGATCCTTCCATCATCTAACCTATCCACACTAACTTCCTATGTACCTTTCGTGTTGTTCCCCTTCTTGTTTCAGTTCGTTGGTCGACACGGAGATTTTCGATGGAATTCCAAGATTTCACCCCAACAAGTGCTACTTTGAGGCCTATGGCAAGTGATTCATAAAAAAACTCTCTAATGGTGGTCCACTTGTTCAAATTTAGGTTCTATAGGCTGAGGCA
>JADLZK010013322.1:0-95401 GCA_015847255.1 Hyparrhenia diplandra
TTCTCCTTTGAGCATCAGATAGGATTTGCAATGCTTTTTATGAAGGTTGGTTTACAAAACCTGACGCCAAGGAAGAAGGACGATGTCATCAGTGTACAATGTCATTCAACACTTAATCACACTACAAGACGTGAATAATCCCCTAGCCATCGGCCCATGTGATTAGCCCATTAGGCACCTCCATTACCATGACAACGAGCATCGATGACAGAGGGTATCCTTGTTATCCCCTGACCCGGAATACGCCCCTCTACCATGTACCGAATCCCAAGTGTTCTAGGTATATATCATTCATTTGTGCACCTAGATATATATTATGTCTAAAACTTACTTGTCTAGAAAACCTTAATGATTTACGATTACAATGGAAAGACTAATGCATATCAAGACATACTTGAAATTACTGTAGTCCAGAGACTAGGTTATTAAACATGAGGTGTTGTAATGAACATTGATGGTTGTGACCATATAGAGAAGTAGCTAGGAATTAAACAACTATCTCAACTACTGCATCGACAAATAATGTACTAAGACATGAAACCAAAATTGTTTTTAAACTGCATATCCAATGGAAAAAATGCTAGGTCATCCCTATTTCCAAGCATGCATGCAAACTGCCTGAAATTACTCACACATTGCCACCATGAAATGTTTTACCAAATGTTTTTAAAAGTTCTTGAGCTTTTTTGACAAAACAAGAACACCACCACACAACCACGACAACACAAAAAACCACCACACATTGTATTTTTGGAGGAGCGAGAGCTGTACGAGAAAAAACAAACAAGCCTTTATTTGGTAATCTAGAGCATTGTTTCCCCAACGTACAAACTTCCCTTTACTCGATCCTGTGCGTACAGCGTACGGATGCAATAATAACAATAATTATACGTCAATTAAGAAATAAATATGTATGAGGTGTAAGGTGATTAGTATCATGTTGGGCTGGTTTGCTAGCTAGGTGGAATTGGCTGGACCATCAATTCAGCCAGCCTGAGGTCTTCTCCGATGGATGGATCCTAGCTCATCCACAGGCATGACTGAAAGCGGTCGTGCATGTGAGAGCTTTATGCACCCAGCATGTCAAACAACCCTAAGCCATTGGCGTGCGTTAGGTGGGGGCTGTGTCATGTGTGGGGGCGCCATGGCCATGGCCAAGCTGGGCTTATAAATATCTGTGTATGTCTGCACTGTGATCTAGCTAGCAGCTACCTAGGGCGCAGGCAGCTGCTCTCTATCTCTCTCGCCTGCCCTGTACTCGTCGAACCACAAGATGCAGGGCTCGGCTAGCTAGCCATTACTCTCTCCCTCTCTCTCTCTCTCTCTCTCATCTCAACCATTCATCAGAGATTCAGAGCCAAGCAACACGAGCGACACCACGTCTAGTTACATAGCCGTCCAGGAGATCAGGCCGGAGGAGAGAGGAGAGGAGAAATCAAGAAACAGGTTTTGACTGTCCTAGTAGCTGTCCGGCCTGCAAGAGGATCGATTGGATCGATCGGATCGGAGTGGATCAGCAGATCAGGCGATAGATTGATCGATGATGAAGAGGATGGTGATCTTGAGGCGGTGCCACCCGCCGCCGCCTCCGGCGGTGCTCTTCGGCGGGTGTGGCCGCTGCCGCAGCGGCGTGCGCTACGGGGAGTGCCGGCGGAACCACGCGGCGAGCATGGGCGGCCACGCCGTGGACGGGTGCCGCGAGTTCCTGCCCGAGGGGGAGGAAGGCACCACCGCCGCGCTCTCCGCTGCGCGGCGTGCGGGTGCCACCGCAGCTTCCATCGCCGCATGGTGCAGCGCTGCTGCTGTTGCTGCTTCTGCTGCGACGGCGGCGGCGACCTTGCCGCCGCAGGCGCAGGCGCAGGCGCCGGCCGGTGGGACGAGTGTTCGCCGGAGTCCTCGGCGTCCAGCACCACGCCCAGCTAGCCGGGCAACGAAATCCAGCTGTGCTGCCTCTCGCAGGTGCCAAGGCCATGCACTCAACTCCATCTTTCTCGCTCACTGGCATGCATGTTTCTTGCCTAAATTATTATTGCCTTTGATATTGATATTATTTGTAACGCACAACCGATTCATCATACGCTCGCCGTGTCTGTATGCCATCTTCCTTTTTCTGCACGAGATTATTGAGTTTTTGTACGGTGGATTTACGTGATCTACATAAGAAGTTTTTGTCCGCAGGCCAATAGACAGTAATTATTTCTCCTCTCACTCTCCCTCTTTTTGTTCAGGAAACTCCGTTCCAATTATAAGTTGCTTTGACATGATATTACATCTAGTTGCATAGTAAAATAGAATTTACAAAAAATCAAAGCGACTTACAATTTAGAATAGAGAGAGTATAATTTTATATTTTATAATTTGAGCGCTCAATTTAATTGTTTTGTCTATAAAAAATATGAAGCTATTTAGGTTCACCATGTAAAAATAGGGTAATATATATATGGTATTAATATATATTATAAAAAAAAAAAAGAGGTAATTTTTTTTCAGCCTGTGATGCAACCAACTGAACTTTAGCTGCCTGATAGGCATCCAAATAACCCAACTAAAAGACTAGCTAAAGTTTAGCTATTTTGACCTAGCTAAAACAAGTTAAAAATTAGTTGAGTCTATTATTTGGAGTATCCAAACACCTCAGCTAAAGTTTAACCGATAAACTTTTAGTTGACTAAAATTTTACTTTGAAATTTTAGCTAGCCTTTGTGTTGTGTTGTGTTGTGTTGTGTTGTGTTGTGTTGTGTTGTGTTGTCACACTTTGACCTTTGACACTCTCGCCATCGGTCACCGTGGGGTTTGTAAGAACTCGATTTCTCTTAATGCAATATGATAAAGCACACTTTCAAAAAAAAAAAATAGCTAGCTAAATTTTAGTTGGGTGTGACTTCGAGAATCTCCAGATCTGCCCCGTGCTCAGTCCTTCGGAGGTGCTCATAGGGGTAGAGAGTTTCTATGCACGTGTGTTCATAGGGGTGAGTGTGCGTGCGTGTTGTGAGCGTCTGCGTTGTCTTGTGTTATTCTAAAAAATATATATATATATATATATATATATATAATTTATTATTATCCTGCATGTCTTTATAGCTAAACGCTATTTGAATTTTAATTTCTCTTATGATATACTGTATTAATTTGTTTCTATATAATGACATGTAACCATAATCATACAGGTGTACTTTCAGATACAAGCTAGTTCGTACGTGGACCTGTTGTTTCTTTTTGTCACTGGTTTAATGAACAACATTTGTTTGAAATAAAATCACATGATTGTGTGGAAGAGGGGGAACCCTAGCAACCGCGTCTCAGTAAAAACCAAACGGTCAAAGGTTGCTCATTGATAACGAATATGGATACCGGGGATAGTGGCAAATTGGCTTGTAGTTCAAATGGTAGGACGGTTTAGTGGGACGCTCCTCACTAGGGTTCAAATCATGGCGCCGCACCTTTTTTTTGGAATTTCCTCAAGATTTCTTGGCGTATACATTCATTGGTGGTTAGCGGCGTTTCCATCGACGACGAGGCGACAATGATGACTTCGGAATCTCCGGATCGTCGGGTGCTCGGATCCCTTCTGAGCTGCTCATAGGTGTAGGATTTACGGGCCTGCTTGGGTGGTGCCACCACCCGCCACGCGCCGACCTGCGGCAAACTAATCGTGTGCAGGGTGTGTTTAGAGCCCCAATTCCTCCCCAAATTCCACTATGCAAAAAGAAGATTCTCATCACATTAAAATGCCGGCACATGTATCGAGTATTAAATGTAGGTAAAAAAATTAAAATAATTACACGGTTTAGATTTACATTGCGAGGCGATTCTTTTTGGGCCTAGTTACGCCATGGTAGGATAATATTTACCACTAACAAACGAAACGTGCCAAGCTACAAAGTGTATGATGTGATATACATGTCCCATCCATCCAAAATTTTGCACCAACTTTGGTGATCTAAACACACCCAAAGACACGCAAGGCGAGGCGAAGTTAAGGCACCGGGCGCACGCAAAGGCGAGGTGAGTTAAGGCACCGAACCAAACATCCCCTACGTATGTGTATTTATAGGGGGTGAGTGTGCGTGCGTGCGTGTTATGATTGTTTGTGTTGTAATGTATAATTTTTTTAAAAAATATTGGGGGACAGTGTATTGGCGCTATATATTCTTAAAATTAATTAAAGAACTACAATAATAATAGCAAGTTGGTACTTTGTACAAGCCAATCTCGGAGGTAATAAGTTTCCTCTCGCAGATTCCACGAGCGCCATGTTAATTTTACATATCTTGGCTGAGGAATGAGCACATAATCCATCTTAGCATTACGGCACCACTAAGATTGGCTGCAACGATGAAACAAACGACGAACGGGTGAATCATTTGATGTCAGATCATTCACGCGGCAATCCAATTACTGGTCACAGATTTGATGCATCACCATACGTTTATGCAGTTGGTGCGCTAGCTTATGAGCTAGCCTTACTAAATACTAATTCTGTGCATATTCCTAATGCTAATTTTGTAGATACTAGCACAACACACTGATGAGTTTCATTGCAACAACATTTTATTACTAGTCCATCCGTTTGATACGTACACACACAGTAAAGTGCTGGGCCAGGGAGTTTAATTTGCTTCGTCCTTCAAAAAAAATAAAAATCTCTGTGCTTGCTTTTACAGTAAAGCTTTGTATCTGGGCCCAATCTATCGGGGCCGGGCGGGTTCGATCGCTTATATTCATCATTCATGGTGCGGCCGGGCCTGGTGGACACGAAAACTTTTATTTTGACATTTATGTGGAAGGAAAAGTTAGATGGCGTGTGCATTGCGTTCGTGCTCGCGTTGGCCTCGCTGCTCTCTATGCATGCAGGAGCAGGAGAAGTCATGGCTTGCGCCGTGCCGTGCCGGTCGACAGCAGCATCAAAGAGCAGCACGACAACAATAATGTGACATTAGATCTCTCGCACGGAATTATGCACGTTATAAATGACGGTGTGGCCTCGCGTGTGTGCACCGTTTTGCTCAAATTTTTTTGGGTAATATATATAGAGAATTCCTTTCTGAACCATTAAAAAAGGAGCAAGTTCTCAGCTCACTACCAGCCACCATAAAAGTTGTGGTGTCATATGAGCCACTGCTCTAAACTTTTGGACCCTACGTGCCATTACCGTTAACTTTTGGGCCCAAGAACAATAGCTAGCCGAAGCTTAAAATGTCCTTTTGCCCCTTTTAAATGTGGACCCTGTGTGTCAACCTTCTTCTTCCTCGCCCTCAATCCACGACCACAGAGGGAAGGGGAGCTCAGTCAGGCCCATAGGAGGGAGGGAGCTCGATCAATCGGGTTGTGGCACACGGCGCGGTCCAGTCCCTCCTCGGCCCTTCACCTTTGTCGCCGCTGGGCGTAGCGCCCACATACGCCGCAGTGCGGTGGTCGGCACCCCCTCGCATCATATCACGAAGCCAACAACCATCCACAACGCGGCTTGGAATCTCATTAGAGGCCGCAACCTGGACCACGACACGAGCGGATCGACACGGCGGCGCACCCTATCAGTACCAATCGTAGCCGTGCAGGCAGTTGCAACGGGCCTCGCCGCTTTAGCCGCAAAGATCCCGTTGGGCCCGGCGGCAAGGCAGAGACGACGCGTGCAGGTAGAGGCAAAGGCCGCGGCAACAGACTATGCTCACCTTCATAGGCCCGACAGCGGACCGTGATACCGCTGCTTCCACCATGACATATGCCACCAAAGAAGGCCGCCGAGGTCCGGTGGGGATCACTCCGCCCCTTAGCCTTCGCTTTCTCCCTGAGGGGCGGGAAGGGGGCAGGGCTTCCCTGTGGTGAGTCGAGAACACAAACGGGAGCGGAGCGCTCCTGGCCCGGCCGACCTTCGCCGAAGCTGCCGAGGGTCGAGGCGCATCTGGAGGGCGCCCGGCCTCCGGCGAGGAGGATAAGACGGCGCAAGGCAGACGGGTGTAATAAAACGAGCAAATGGCACTTAAACCGCCAACAACCTATCCCTTTCCTTGTGCCCGCACCCGGTATTTATAGGAATTCAAAGGGTCGAGGGGCCGATTTACAATTTGGTACATGGTAGGTAGGAGAACACACGCTTACAACCGGCCCTTTCAAGGGCAAGCTAGTAACTATTCGCATGTGGTCAAGACGTGGAAATACACGCATGACTTCTCCCGCCCGGGCGGGAGGGTTCCTCATGCCGGCCGCCCCGGTGCGTGCAGACCGCGGGGGGCGGCCCGGGAGGGGTCCATCCGCCGCCTTTCCCGCTGCTTGGGTTCGCGCCACTTGGGGCCGAGACCCGGCGCTGGGCCCCTACGCGCCGTAGGGGGCCGGGTCATGCTCCCGCCAATGCCCGGCCGGGGGCCGCCCTCGACGGGAGGGGTGACGCCGCTTGTGTCTTCATGAGGGTCCTCCGCTTGCCGATCCCGCAAGACTCTCGCAATATGTTAACGGAGATTAGTTCTGGCCCCCGGTGGTGAGGCTCCGCTGGGCTGCCGGGGGCTGGCGAGGGTCGCCTCCCCCAACAAGGTCATGTGTGTGGCGGGTCCAGACGAAAGCACGGGGAGGCTAGAGGCTAGAAGGTGAAGGAGGATGATGAGTGGGGCCACCTATAAGAGGGGCAATAGGGTCATTTCGGCTTCTATTAGCGACCGCTTTTTACTGTGGTGGCATGAGGAGTCGTGGTAGAGAGGGAAGATGAAAATTTTTGTGACGAAAAAGGAAGATGCATCTTTTTACGGTGGCTCAGAGGGTATTGCGCACAATTCCTCATTGAATCTTTTCGACGATGGTGAATGATTGGAAATGATGTGAAACACAAACAATCGACTATCATTCAAAGTTGCATCGCGTGCATTCCGTTTGTGGCTTTGCTTTATCGAAACTGAAGTACACGCTACTACACCGCTTCCACTTGAGACTAGCTTGCAAGTCTTTTCCTGTTTTGCTAGCTGCCCAACAATTGATGCTATGCCGCATAATTAGTTTAGGGGAAATGATCTAAGTTAATTTAGCTGACTCACAAAACGTCGTTTGCACATTCACTTGCATACCTCTTCACTCGAGACTCTATTTCAGAACTTGTACGTTTAGTGTGCATCTTAATCGTACTAATATAAAAAAGGAGGTTCACATGCACGTTAATTCTCACAAAAATCAAAATATAATTGACTATTAAGTTGATAGGTACTAGAAATTTCCAAATATTTAGATACCCCTCCAAAATAATAAAAAATAAATCATAAATCTACATTTAGTAAATTACCCACTACGCCACTATGAAAGATAATAAAAAGTAACCCCTTTTTAATTTAAATATAAATTACCCACAAATGTTGTTATAAAATAAATAAAATATCCCTCAACCTATATCTAAATTAACAACATAAATTATTATGACAAGAATTAAATAATTATAAAGTACAATTTTCTATATTACACACATATACTACATTAAAATCGAAGTGAACATATGATATATGCCATCATATAGACCAAATAGGATAAATATTTATTTAATAGTTAGTTTATCTAGGATGGCCAATTAAACTACCATAAAGTACATTTTGCCAATTGATATAGTGGAATATTGGTTACTACCATTTGAATTGGTGGATTTTTTTCCTTTTCTACAAGCTCATCATAAATCATAACTTTTACATATGAACTCATAGATGAAGATCTTTTCATACCTAAATAATAGATACAATGTTCATATCTGTTGTTTGTATATCTAAGTATCATCGATCATTTTGGTACCAAGATGGCTTCAAATGAAAATATTGTGAACTCAAATGTTGTAGATTCCAAAGATAAGTACAATTGTTATATAAACTTAGGGGGGGGGGGGGGGGGGTGTGCTTGGATTCTTAGGACGAGGGACTATACGGAACCACTAGTCCCAATTAGCTTCTCTTGAGAAACTAGTGGACTAAGAACTAAATGGGACAAAGTCTCTGTTTTAGTCCCTATGTTTGGTAATTTAAGGACTAAATAGTCTCTAGTTCCTAGTCCTATAAGAACTAAACAAACCCTTATCTTCATATGTGACTACTCCCTCCGTCGGTCCTAAAACATGCAATTGTGCGAAGCGTCTTGGGTCAAATTTTCTCAACTTTGACCAAGTTTATAGAAAAAAATGTTAAGATTTATGTCTCGAAATAAATTTATTATGAAAATATATTTCATAACTAATCTAACTGTACTTAACTTCTTTTCATAAGCCTTAGTATTTTATGATATAATTTTAGTCAAAGTTTATAATATTTGACTCCTCGGATGTGAGAATTGCATGTTTTAAAGGGATGGAGGGAGTATATGGAATAGTTAAGATATTTTTGAAGAAATGCTATGTAATGGCGTGAATAGCTTGCCTAGATTTATCCACTAGCTAGTGCGGGATGTCGATTCGGCTAGATTGGGCGGAATTGACACGTGAATTGGGGATTGGGAGGAGAGGATGCATGAGGGGGACGGCGGGGCGATCGACGGGCGGCCGCGGCCATGGCGAGCGTGAAAGGCATGCGGCGAGGGGCGGCGGGCGGGGCGGTGGCGGTCAGGGAGGGGGTGGGGGGGGGAGAGGGAGGGGAGATTGGGATAAAATTCTTTATTTGCTTGTTACCCCGAAAGATTACGGACCCCTTACTTATATAGCCCGGCTAGTGGGACTTGTATCTCAAGCAATCTCTCTAAAGGTTTCCTTATAGATTGGAATACCTTTTACAAGCATATCCTATTTATTTATTTCCTAATAAGGGTCTCCCTTATAGATGAGATAGCCCCTTGCACCTTTGTTGACACTTGTTATAGCATAATATTACAAGTTAAATAACATGAAATAAGGGCTCAAGTCAAAGATAAAAATAAGTCTAATGGTCTAACTAACATAATTCCACGAGTTTTGGTATTACGTGACTTTCCAGGGGACTTGATAGATAATTGTAGAGAATAATGAAGAAAGTTAGGAATATACAAGGCATATGAAGACAAGACTTAACCGTGAAGCAACTCAACCCGAAAAAGTGAACTAAAACATTCTAGAAGATACCGAGAGGACACGAAAAGGCGGACGCCGAGGTGGCATGCCACCCGGCGGCCGCCAATGCCACATAGGCCGGCCGCCAGGGTGGGCCACCCCCTGTCACCTCCCCCTTTCTAGGTCGGGTTTACTACCGACATTGAGGTTTTTCTACACCGTTCTTTGAAGGTCGGTTTGATCCAAGGGTTGACGTTCATCGCCAAGTACTATATAAGAAGACCGGTGACCCCGGGGCTGATATCAATTTCATTATCATACTCATTCATCAACTCATACCCATCTAGTCCAACCAAGTCTAGACCTAAGCCCTAGTTCATACTAGAAGTAGTTAGCTATATAGCTAGTTCTAGTTGAAGATCAAGTTCATCTTGAGTTCGAGATAGTCAAGAAGTAGCAAGGATCATCGTTCTTGAGACTTCTCTCTTGTATTCGATCTGTAAGTACTCTTATATCTAGAATACAATTGTTATGGATTTGATCTATATAATTATTATATTCTTATTGATATGTGTTTATGCTTGCTATGATTATATGTTTAGTTTAGTAAGTTTGCTTTATATTTTATGCATGGAATTGTATAGCATCCATATAGATGATCACTATGTGGGTGATAAGCAATGTGCAAACGTGGTGTTTATACAACGTTTATCTATAATTGCACCCTACATTCGGGGTCGTGTGGTAGATCGCGAGTGATGACCTGTTGAGTCCTTTGGAATCCACCCTCCGAATGTAGGACAAGTCGAGCCTATAATTACGGTGATGAACAAGTTTCGTCCTTGCTTGTCATTGGTAATGCTTGCCATGTGTAGAAGTAATCCAACCTTGCCATGATAGCTAGATGTATTGCACTAATTGTAGTATTCATTGACATATATGATTAGGAGTATCTTAGGAATATTCATTCTATTCTTTCTATAACATGTTAATAGCTCGTATGATTCTAGTGGCTTATGATGATCTTAGACTTGGGTATTTATCATATATATTATTATCTTTATCCTATGACTTAACCTGTTGAGTTATGCATATGGCTACTACTGCATTACACTACTTGTAAGGTGGATCTCATAAATAAATCACAATATAAATCATTAGATATCCTTTCTCTCTACCTTTCCATAGACTCCCTTCCCTGTGGTAAAATATAAATACGATACCGGATTACTCCCGGTGAAGTGCTACAATTGGTATTTCTATCTGTGCACTTGCAGATATCATGTTCATTCTTTTATCAAGGCCAATCAAGAATACCATGCCCCGCATTTCTTAGAGCGTTATTGCTAGGGTGACAGACTAGTGCATAGGTAATGCCTAGAAATAAGTGGTATACCTTGAGTACATATCCTGGTGAGATTAACTCCACTATGGATAATGATGCTAAGTTTACATCCCACTACTAACACCGCCTAACTCCGCTTTGTTGGATCATGAGGTTAATCCCGTATCCAAGCTAACATGATTAGATAGATATCCCATATATATTTCTCTCGCCTTCCTAATGAGGATCGTGTTAGAAATATCAACACACACCAAAACGCCTAAAGATAATCCGAGATATTTTCCTCCTTTATTCCCGAATTAATTGCCGAAGAATCCGCGGAAGGGACGAGACGGGCGGCGGGCGCGAGCCCGGGAGGGGCGCCGGCGCTCCTTTGGCCCGGGCCTGTCCCCCGGGGCCCTATTTCCCGGGTCATGACATCTCCCCCCTTCTCCGACCGGCGCCTCGCTGGATGAATGTCCATTCGGTCACCCCGGGATGGAGATCACCGCCTCGAACAATGAGCTCAACTCGCAAGACGAGCCCGACCCTCGCATCGGATTCCCGAGGATCATATTCTCCCTTGTACGCTTGGGATCAAATTCCGGGAGATAGTGAAGGTTGCCGATGTAGCCGTGGTAGATGTAGCGATGAACAAGACGTCCTGCTTTGTGAAGTCGTGCCCGACGACAGGCCGCTAGTAGAAGCTCCTTGAACACCCACCTCAAGGTGCCGATGCACCATGTCGCGGGGTGGGTTCTCCAGAACAAGAAACGCTTTTTTGGGAGGAGCGTGGACGAAGAGCGGAAGGAGACGCCGAGATGGTGATGTCGCGGCTTGTAGGAGGAGTGGCGGCTAAGTTCAACATCATACCGCACATGAAGGAGCCAATGTCGAACGTAGAGGGCGAGAGCGCGATGGGCACCCCCTCTCCTGCATCATAGTCGATGTGGACGTTGTCGACGGTGAGGAAGAGGCGATCCATGCCGCCGAGGAAGACGACCTTGGCCGGGCCGACGTGGTGGCGCCTCGGCCACATTGAAAGGTCCTAAATGGCTAGAGGGGGGTGAATAGCCTAATAAAATTTTCTACAAAACACTAGACAAACTTGTTAGAATAACAAATGGCGATAAACGCGTTTGCTCTAGCTCTACTTGTCGGCAAGCCTCCTATTGTCAATTCTAGATGATATGATCTCTAGTTCACACTCAAAGGCTAAGTCACTACTTTACCAACTAGATGAGCAAGCTAGATTACTCTAAACAAGGCTAAGCAACTAAGCAATTCTACTCCAACTACACTAGCACAATATATGTGAATGTAAAGCAAGAGTGTAGAGGAGATATACCATAATGTAGAGGCTAGTCAATCCAATCACCAAGGATGAAACAATATGATAACCAATTGAAGCCAATCACCGAGAGACAAATGGAGACACGAGATTTAACCCGAAGTTCACTTGAGCACCCTCAAGCTAATCTCCGTTGTGCCGACCTTCTCACGTGTGGGTCGAGGTGGAGCTCACTCCAAGCCAAATGCCTTTAGGCTTTCGCACCCAAAGCAAATGAGAGGTACCCAAGACACGAGCAATAGATTACTCACACTTTGTCTTCCCGACGAGGAGTGTGTGACCCTCTCACAAATCACCGGAGGTGGCCAAGAATATTCACCTTCTCTTGCCAACGCCTCCACCAATCACCAAGCCGGCTAGCAGTGGTGCTCTCCAAGAGCAACAAGAAAAACCACCGGCTCACAACGATCCACAAGCGCCACTAGATGCAATGATTAAAGCAAAGTGCACTTGAATCACCTCAACTCACTAGAATGGATGCTCTCAAGCAAAGGAGTGAGGAGGAGGATGAGTGCTCAGCTCTAGAGGTGTTAGGATTGATTCAAAATGACCAAGAGACCTCCTAGAACCGGCCAAAGGGGTATAAATACCCCCCACCACGAAATGTGACCGTTGGGGTGCACAAGCAAAAATCAGCCCTGACCGGACGCGACCGACCGGATCGGACCAGTGAGTCCGGTCGGTGGGTCCGGCCACAACCGACAACCCCAACCGGATCGCCCGACCGAAGCCTTGGCCGAGCGGGTCCGGTCGCGCGTCCGATCGGTGGTTCCGGTCAGCACCGAAGCTTCCGGTCGGTGCGTCCGGCCGCCCGGCCGATCCACCGAAAAAATGCTCTCGCGGGACGCACTCACCGGAAGCGTCCGGTTGATTTCCCTTCCTTCGGCCGAGAGTCCGGCCACCGGGTCCGGCCGACTCGAAAGCAAGCGAATTTTCGTGGTTTCTCGGCCGCCTTTGCTTTGACATGCTATCCACCAAGTGTACCAACTTGAGAACAAGGACTAGCATGTTTTTACCTCACGATGCATCATCCGGGCGCAATAGAAAATAGACGTTTCATTTTCTCAAAAGCGCCGAATCATAGCAATGTAACTTAAAAATGTGCCAACACCACCATGTGTACATCACCATGTGCTCGTGTGTTAGCATTTTCACAATCAATTTCGAAGGTTGGGTTAGCTCTCTAGGTTAGAATGCATGCAAATGATCTTGAACCTAGAGGCACATGAGGACCGATATGTACGATAGTTTTCCCCTCTTTATAGTACGGCTTATCGATCCTATAATCACTCACACCCTCTATGGTGTCTTGAGTGTAAAATCAAAATGGCCCTATGGATATACCTTTGCCTTGAGCCCATTTTGATCCTCGATCCACTCCAAGTCATGCACTTGATCATCATTTGAATCATCTCGATCCATCCACCATGACCATCATGCACCAACCTTGGCCTGACCAATCTCCAACTAACACAACACTTAGCATAGAAAGATTAGTCCTAAGGATGTCATCAATTAGCCAAAACCAATCTAGAGATCTTCACACATGCCGCCAAGTAGGATGGCGGTCGGTCGGTGAAGTTGGCTCGTCGTGTATGCTCCCAAGGCAAGGAAGTTCGTCCCCGCGAACTCCGCCCGCAAGGCCTCCAGCAGTCCGGTAGTAGCGGAGAGGAAGCCGGGAGGTAGAATCGACCGTCGAAGAGTAGGAGGCCGTCCTCAAGCGTCCATGCCGGAGCGGCGTCGCCCGTGGTGACGCCGAGGGCGATACTGGCGTAGATGTTGATCCTCCGGCCGTAGCCCGGCGTAGGCCGGACGAAGACTCGGGGTTGAAGTGTCGTAGAGGTCCAAGGCGCCGCATGCCTCGAACGCTTCCTGCCGTGTCGTAGGTGTCCGAACGCCGGCGAAGATGCTCGACTTGAGCGTGCCAGGGCCCGACGCCCGCGCTGTGGGGGTGGAGCTGATGTGAACGCGTTTCGCGACCATCGCGTAGTATCGCAGCTCGTGGGTCGCGAAGTCCCATGTCACGCGCC
The DNA here is from genome assembly GCA_015847255.1 of Hyparrhenia diplandra. NCBI lineage: Eukaryota > Viridiplantae > Streptophyta > Magnoliopsida > Poales > Poaceae > Hyparrhenia > Hyparrhenia diplandra. The sequence goes on from JADLZK010013322.1 coordinate 13,680, forward strand.
CAAGGCTTGCCAACCAAGGCATGCCAAGGATGACGCCGACGCCGTCGCCCGCCGGCATGACGTAGGCGTCAATGTCAAGGTGCTGGCGCCGAGGCGTAGAGGTACGCCGAAGGTGGCAGCCTGGCAAGTAGAGGTGGCGCCGGTGCGGTGGTGATCAAGACACACGACCGGCCGAGTCCGGAGGCTCGCCGAGGTCACCACACGGGGTCGATGTAGTTGTGTGTTGCTCCCGAGTCGACGATGATGTTTGGCGCCCGTGCCCGAGATCATACCGACGAGGTAGAGAGAATGAGCACCACGCACGGGGGAGTTGGGGTCTCCGACGAGGACCTTCAGGTCACTGGCTCCTCTTTGACGCCCGCCGCAGCGGCGCTCGTCGTGATCGTCGGTAGTCGTTGAAGATCGCGGATGTCGAAGAGGTGCTTGCACTTGTGACCCCGTGTGAACGGCTCGTCACGCTTGGAAGCGTAGTCCAACCTTGCGCCGCTTCTCGGTCATCTCCTGGTGTCGCCCGCTTGAACGGCCGAGTTGGTGCGCGCTGATGAGGAGGGGCGCCGGGGCGGCCGCAGGGGTAGGCCGCGCCCGCCCGCCCTTGCTGGCTTGCCGGTGTTGTAGAGGATGGCGAGACGTCGCTCATATGCCCCGGGTGAGAGACATGGCTGCCTCCATGTCCTTGGGATTCTGCATCTCGACGTCCATCTTGAGCGGCCCGCCCAAGCCCCGGCCGTACAGATGTTGACCCGCCGCCGATCGCCGAGGTTGCCTGGCGCCGCCACGGTGCTAGGAACGCTCTGTAATCATCGACGCCGCCTGTCTTCCTCGCGAGGCTAGCTCACCAGCGGATTCGCCCGGATTGGCCGGGCGCCGTTGACGTATTGGCGGGGAAGCTTGCCCAATCGGCCACCGGTTTCTCTGGGGCAGCAGCCGCATGTACCATTCTCGTGCTCCTCCGTGAGATGATAGGAAGCATACCGGACTTGCTCAGAGTGGCGTACCTTGTCCCCCTCTCAAGAATTGCTCGCGGCGGTTGATCTTTTATGGAAGGGGATCGTCCTTGCCATCATAGGTAGGGGAAGGACGGCTTGTGCGGCGGGGAGCGAGACACGGAAAGGTGTCGACCAGGAGGGAAGGAGGGGCGGCGCATGCGCCCGCGATGATGATGCTTCGCCGATGCGACCTTCGCCTCAGCAGCCCTTCATCGGGTTCTCGTGATCATTTCTTTGTTACCGATTGTCCTGCCCCGCTTGCCATCGATCCGCTTCTTGATGAAGTCGCGGCCGCCGTCTCGAACATCGCCCTCGGCGTCGATCTCGGCGTCATGGAGTTGTTGGCGGTGTTTGAGCGTTCTTTGGGGTCGTCGCGCCGAGATGATAGCGAGCCTATCATCGATCTTGTCCATTCTCGGGCGCTCATCTTGGCGAACTCGTCGCCGGGTTCTTCGGCCAGCTTTTGGATTCGGCGTCCATGGTGGTGGGTGGATCGTAGTGGTCTCCGGATACCAGGGCCGATTCGGCTAGATTGGGCCGGAATTGACACGTGAATTGGGGATTGGGAGGAGAGGATGGAGTAGGGGACGGCGGCGGCGATCGGCGGCGGTCACAGGTGGCGGTGCGGCGGGCGAGCCAGCGGCCCGAGGGGGTCTTGTGGTGCGGCGGCGGCGGCGGTCGAAGGCGGGGGCGCGTGGGGAAGAGGGGAGAGTGAGATTGGGATAAAATTCTTTATTTGCTTGTTACCTTTGAAAGAGACATGACCCTTTACTTATATAGCCCGGCTAGTGGGACTTGTATCTCAAGTAATCTCTCTAAATGTTTCCTTATAGATTGGAATACCTTTTACAAGCATATCCTATTTATTTATTTCCTAATAAGGGTCTCCCTTATAGATGAGATAGCCCCTTGCACACCAAAACGCCTAAAGATAATCCTAGATATTTTCCTCCTTTATTCGAATTAATTTCGAAGAATCCGCGGAAGGGAGGAGACGGCGGTAGGGGCAGCCCGAGGAGGGGCGGGCGCTGGCGCTCAGGTAGACTGTCGGGCCTGTCCTCCCGGGCCCTATTTCTGGGTCATGACAAGGACATTTTACAAAACAACATAACTTTTTTTAATATAACCTCTTGTAATGATAACCGATAATAACATTATACAAATATTGTAGACATGGAAGAGATCTACAATTTCATACTTTACACTAATCTCTTAATGCTATCTTTGAAACCTAAATAATTAATCTAATATTCAGATCTATAAATAATATATGAACATTATATATCACTTTTTAGTATCAAAACAACCACAAAAAGAAAATCCATACATTGCAATTTTTTGATATATTTTTCCTCTACAATTTTTATAGAAATTTTATCTTCATCGAGTTGATATATAAAAAAAGAATTTTATATATGATGAGTCGGCATGAAAAGGAATTTCTGCCAATTCAAACTGCGATAACCAAAATTCCGCCAGCTTAATCTGTGGATTTACACCCCGCCACTTCAATCTGCGGCAGCAGTAAAAATTTTCAATTTTTATTACAAATATGTTTTCAGAAAATGAATTTCATTTGAACATTTTTTTTTTTTTTGAAAACAAGATCGTCAAGCACCCAGCCCAGGCCACGCAACTTCTGCTCATATCATCCGCTCTCGGCGTGTCCTCTAGCGGATACTGAGGCCCAGCCCCCGCGCTGCTAGTATCTCGTGGGCTTAACGCGCGGATCGTTGGGTCCTGTGCGGTCCATCTCTGCCCACGACAGCATCCGATTAGTAGGAAGGCCCAGGCATACGGCGCATTTTGCCTGAAAGCGCATAGCCCACCGTTATTCGACGGCGCTGGGACGGGCTTTCGTCATCGTCATCATCCTTCACAGTGTTCCAGTCATTCACGTGATGAAGTCTAATTTTCCTCCCCCAACTTTCATAGTCTAATTTTCCTCTCTTCTATACTTACTAATAAAAAGAGAAAAATTTCATACGTCCATCTATTCTAATTCTAATCTAGCCTACGAGAATGTCAAAATTATGTATGTTTGTGTCTATCTACCGTCTCTGTTTTTATCTATACCTACTTATAAAGAGTTAAAAATTTTTGTCCACCTTATTTTTCCGTCTACCCCTATATGGGCCTTAATTGGGCCTTAATTGCGTATGTCTGCCTCCATGTATATCCGCCTCTGTGTTTGTGTTGTTTTCTTTTCATCCGTCCTCGCGCCAAAGGAGTCCGTCCATGATCAATCTAATAATAAAATAAAGCATGCAGCTATTCCCATGTACCGTATTTCCATACCAAATTGTACCCAAATTAAATTCTAATTCTAATAACACTCTATATACCTAATACCAATCGTCCATACCAAGTCGTGTGCAACCGAGGCGGGCAGCTACGGTGAGCAAGGGTGGCCGCGGTGACAAAGCGTCGGCGCCCAATAAGAATCGAGGCGGCGGCTTTGGCCGGCCTACGGCGGGCGGTGGGTCGAAATCGCGTAGTGCGACATCGGATCTAGCGTGTCGCGTGCGGTTTGCGGCTGTAGCTCTGTTGTCTCCTCAAGGCTCCAGTGCTACAGGTCTAAGTTCTTCCATGTCGTTCTCCGGTTTAAAGATTAAATTAGGCATCTATGATGGCCCTGGCCCTGACCTATGTGCTTTTTGTAGGGCGAGGTCCGTAAAACCATCATTTGCCCGAGATTTCTTGCGCCCAAATGAGTCTTGGTTTGCTGCCTTGCCGGCCAAATGTCCGATCAATTGCTGAATAGACTCTAGTTGTGACCCATGACTTCTTTGGTCAGCAATATACATTTAGTTTCGAGAGGAGAATGTGAAATTTCTGCCATGTTTTTCTCACCACTTTTTTTCTTACGCCAAATATATGCGCGCGCGATCAAAACTCCGAGTCCAAAGCGAGTACGCAACCTGCTGATGAATACTGGCGTGGCCCCAAAACGGAACCGACCGGAGTTCGAACCAAATCTGATACGGTGAGTAGTCAGCCGGCCTGCTCGGGTGCAGGAATGTGGAAGGGAGAAAAATTTCTACAATCTTTTTTAGCTCTTTTTTTGTCTTCCGGATCTGTCCGCTAAAAAGTCCGTTTACGAGACGAATCGATCGATAAATAAAAGGAACACTATTAGAGATGTCCGCACTCATCGCCCCTCACGTTGCAACGCACGGGCATATTTCCTAGTATGACATAACAAAAGCAATCTGCTACAAAAATTTAATCAGAACCCTACGCTATTTAGTGTTTAGGAGTCCGGGTTAGAAGTGTGAGAGGACTTGTCCTCCGTGTGCACCTTGGAATTCTAATGACAAATTGATCCAACTCCACGCTGTGCTATAGAAAAGAATTTGGAAGCCTGACTCTTTTTTTCTCAAAAGCCGGTGGAAAGTAGATCTTTCCTTTTATTTAACGGATATTATCTCCTTGATGGTTAAAAACTTCATCGCTTGGTGGGTGTTCTGTTCGGTTCCTGGAAAATAAATCGGACAAAAGCAGAACGGGTTTATGTCTTTGCATATGAGAAAAAAAAAATTGGAAAAAAAATGACACGGTTGTTCGGTGCTCGTTTCCAGAATTGCTTGGATTGATCCGAGTCCGATATGTTGTCGGCGACCTTTTTCTTTGTTTCCATCTCGAGAAGTACAACGGCAAGTAGGCCTCACTACCGCCACGGTCAGCCTCCACCGGCGCGCCGAGCGTGTACCGAGCGCCCAACGGCCGGCGCTCGGTGGACCCGCCTGCACCGAGGGCTCCTCTCTGAAAAAGAAAGCTCGGTAGAGGATATTATACCGAGAGCCTCACCCTCGGTACCCTGTCCCCTCGGTAGAGGCTGCCTCCCACCGAGCACCACCTCTCCGCAAAGAGCCACCCTCGGTGGCATTGACGCCCCCAGCAGTATACCGCCGACGGCGGCGCCCCCGCCGTCAAATCTACCGAAGCGCGGTTGCTAGTGCTAGGTAGAATATGGTCACTCTACCAAGGGCCGGTTCCATGGCGCTCGGTACAATGACCTTATTTTTTTTTTCGATTTTCAATCCACCTAGACAAACACAATTTAAAAATAAGTCACATAATTTTCACATCCATACAAACTTGCATAATTTAAAACAACTCACATATATATCACATCCATACAAACTTACATAATTTAAAGTGCATAATTTAAAACAACTCACATATATATCACATCCATACAAACTTACATAATTTAAAGTGCATAATTTAAAACAAGTCACATACAACTACAAGTTGTACTACAACTTCACTACAAGTTCACTGCTGCCGGCCTTCTAGCCAAAATTGAGTGAAGTGTAGGTCACCGATCTTAAATGCACATATGTCCCAAATGTACACCAACGTTCTCACTAATATATCCTCCTTTGCTTCACAACTACGACGACATGGTCTCATCGACGACGGTTAACCATTTGGACATGTCATTTGGATCTCCAATCTTACGGGCAACCACCTTGCCACGATATCCATCTGTAGTGCGTGTTGGTATTGGATTAGCCCATGTCCAAACATAACCCAATCGAGACATTACCTGGGTAAGAATGGATGCATAATTACAACCAAGATAGGTTAAGTCATACAGTTGAACCTGTAATTATTGGAAAAAAATATATATGAGAACATCTCTAGAGTACCACATCAATTCTAGGTATAAGCTGCGTGACAAATTAACATATCGAGATTACCACATCATTTTGGTTCCTCTCGGCCTGGTTTTGCAAGCAAATCCCGCAACATCATCAAACATGTTCCTACTTTTAGCTGTCATCATCAAAAAAAGGAGAATATAGGCAAGAGTGTACCCATATTCTTGAAGCTTCGTTACACATCCCATGACAAAGATATTTTTGTGTAACCGCCGGTGGCTCACATGCGACTTTGTTCCAACCGCTGAGATGTTTATAGGATTTCCACCTCTCCTTCTAGGGGCGATGGAAAAGCTAATTTGACATTGAATTTGTTGTCCCAATTCACTATGAAGATGATGTGAGTCTTTGGACGACCACTTCATGAACACCAAAGTACGAGAGAGTGTGTTTAAGCCAAGTGATTTGGTCAATTGGCTGCAATACATTTAAAATTCATATAAATGGTGAATATACATATACAAAAATATTTGACAAATTAATTATACAAATACTTACTATTATTGGAACATTATTGAGAAATCATAGCAATGTAACTCAAAAAAAAAAAATTATAGCAATGTATACCTTAGCCATGACCGACGTTGGAGTGGCGGCGTTGGTGGGAGTGGCGGTGGTGGTGGTGGCTGGCGGGTGGCGGGCGGTGGTGGTGGCTGGCGTTGGTGGGAGTGGCGGTGGTGGGGTGTGCTGCGGGCGATGCCGGGTGGCGGCGGCGCAGTGGCGGCCGGCGTTCTTGGAGTGGCGGTGGTGGGGGAGTGGCGGCGGGCGGTGGTGGCGGGCGGCCGGGCTTGCCGGGAGTGGCGGTGGTTGGGGGAGAGGCCGGCGGCGGTGGGTGTGGCTGATGTGGGCGACGGCGGCGCCGCGCGCGGTGGGCGCTGGTGGCGGGAGATCGAGCGCGCCGGTGGCGGCGGACGGAAGAAGGTGAAGTATTGAGAGAGGGAGGGATTGGGGGAAGAAGGCGAGAGTCGGGAGATAGGGCCTTTGCCGAGGGTTCAAATACGCCCTCAGAAACTTTTTTTAATTTTGTCACCAAATTTCGCAATGAAATGCTAAAATTCAAAAAATTAGAATGTACCGAGGGCTTCACCGAATGACCCTAGGTAGAGGAGTTTTCCGAGGGCTCAACTTACGCCTCTCTTAAAAAAAACTTTTTTTTTTGGAATTTGGAGTCCAATTTTTTGTGTGTCTTTCATACATTGCCTATTAGTTCATATCCAATTTTGACATTTTTTAAAAACAATTTACTATATATTTTGATTTTTATTGCTTTTAATTGAATTTTTCTTTATAAGACAAATTTAAAGCGTAAGACATTCGAATATAGGGGAACATGAAAGGAAAAATGGTATTCATATTCTTGAATGCAATGTGAGGCCTAATGAGGGGATTGACCCAAAACTTTTGAACATCTCCTAACGGAACATGACCATTCACTCCTTGGGTGAATAGTTTTTAAATTATATAAAATGCAAAAGCGAAGTTGAAAAATCATGAAACTTGTTGAGTTGTCGCGAAATCATATGTGGAGGCTATAAAAAAAAAATTTGGGAATGTTTCGTAAAGGTTGGTTCATAGAATGGCCAAAACCCGTGACAACTCCACATAAGTTCTAGTATCACATGTGTTATATGTCCCGAAGTTTCAACCATCGTTGACACCAACGTCAACTAAACCTTCCCAAATTTTTGCATAGTCTCCACATATGATTTCATGACAAATCAACAAGTTTCACGATTTTTCAACTTCGTTTGCAATTACTATAATTTTAAAACCATTCATCCGCGAAAGTGAATGGTCATGTTTCGTTAAGGAGATGTTCAAAGTTTTGGGGATAGCTCGATGAGGCCTAACATTGCACTCACGAATATGAATATAATTTTTTCGTTCATGTCTCCCCTCTATTCGAATGGTTTCCGGTTCAAATTTGGCTAATAAAAAGAAAAATCAATTAAAAGAAAGAAAATCAAAATATATACTAAATAGTTTTGAAAAAATATGAAATTTGAACATGACCTAGGAGACATTGTATAAACCACACACAAAAATTTGGATCCAAAATTCAAAAATAGAGATATATTCACCGAGGGCGGTGTTGGGCTCTCGCATACAACACTGTCTACCGAGAGCCCCTGAGAATCAGCCCTCGGTGACATCTACCGAAAGTGTCCCCAAGAGCGAGACCCTCGGTAAAAAGAAGACCCCAGAAAAGACCCAACCCAGAACGCCGGTCCTATCTTATCCATTCCACCCCACCCCCACCCCAACTTCGCATCTTAGGGCATCCGCAATGGGCTATCGAAATCGCCGGCTTACGTGGCTGCAAGAAAAAAAAAAAAAAAGAAGGCACGGTGGGCTCTCCTTGGATGTCCCGAAATACGGAACATGCGAGAGACACAGTTTTTATGGGGCGGTGTGCGAGACTATCGCTAGTTCCTCGCTAGCCGTGAAAATTTTATCTCTCTCTGCTTCTCATTGGCCCAGCCTCCGCCTAGCCTCCTCCTAGCTAGTTGACGTGGGCATCATTGGGGACGCCCTTATCCACTCACTCACACTCACTCACTCACTCACTCACTCATCCCCTGTTGACACTTGTTATCATATAAAATTTTTAATTAATTAAACATGAGAAAGGGGTATAAATAATAATAACAACCTAGAATAGGGTGTCACTAACATAATTCCATCAGTTTTGGTAAAGTTGTGATTTGCGAGGGACTTAACGAGAAAATCAGCAGAGATGACGTGGCATACGGACGAACGTAGCATAACGCAATCCAACTCCGAAACAAGTCTAGAAGGCTTCGGATTAATCCCGACGTGAACTAACTTCGAACCAAGAAATACATCATCTAGAAGACTCGAACACGCGACGCACGACGGGACCCAGAGGGGACACCCCCGGGCCGATCGCCCAATAGTTAGGCCGATCGGCCCCCTGTGGCGCCCGACCGCTCGCCGGGGAAGCTTCCTCCACCGCCTCTAAGACTCGATCTAAACCGGTTGATTTGAGTCGGTTTGATCCGAGGGCGACGGTAGAAGTGCGGGATTGATTCAAGGTTAATACCACATCGCCTAATGAAGATGGAGAGACAGACGAAGACCGATATATTAGGACCCCTAGACCCCCCTTCTTAGATCATCAAGTTCTATAACAAAGATATTTCTAATTAAAATACCAAGTCATATTCAACGCTAGAGAAACATCGCTTTCGGAAGAGTAGCAATCAAGATTAGAACTAGTAGGAAGGGAGAAATCCGCTCCGGATCGTCGGAGGCCAGCTCAAGATCAGGCCTCGTTCTTGTAAGTTCTTCATTGTAAGTAGTTTTCAAGTCCTGCACACATGCTTAATATGAATATCTTGATCATGTTTATATTCGAGATTATTTGTTCTAGTATTTACTTTAATTACACATTTAGCATAGTTGAATTATTGTTATGTTCATGCATGGATTCGTATAGCGCTCATCATCTAGATCGGAAGGTGAGTGGTAGAGACGATGTAATCATGGTGATTAGATCTTATTTACTCGCGTTTGCACCCTATGTGCGAGGTCGTGTGGTAGATCGTGGTGGTGACAAAGCACCATTGAGTCCTTTGCAATCCACCCCCGTATGTAGGCCTAGCGGATGTTAGATTTCGGGTTGTTCTAAGTTTCGCCTTAGTCTTCACGGATTCTCGCCCCTCATGTCCGGATTTAATTAGTCTTTCTTCGATGATTGTTATTTGTATTGCATAATTAGGTAGATCCTAACATTTAGTTTAGAGTTACATATTGGAGTTTCTAATGCTAGCTAGCCTATGAATTGCTATCGTCCATTGTTAGACACTTTCTCGCCAACCAACGTGATTTTTGGTCAAATCTGTTTATCTAGAACTTTATCATTATCTTTACTATGAACTTTGATCCTTGCTTAAGTAATTGATGAGATTAATGCTGATGTCTTGCACATGAGAGATGGTTAGATTAAGATCTATGCTTAGTTAATTCAAGATAAATGACTTCTTTCCCCCGTGGTAGAATATAAATTCAAGACACAGTTATTACTCCCGGTTAAAATGCTACAATGGTATATATTCATATCTCGTAAGCTTTATGATACCCAGCTTATAATTGTTTATTTACTTATTAAGAAGTTATCAAGGCATAGTACGAATATTATATTCCTTGCATATTAGTAGTTTAACTATAGGGATGACAACCTTTTCGATATGCTATGAACCGCAATGAATATTTCTTTTAAGTTTTATCCAAGCAACATCCGATATTCTTTCTAGATGCCATTACTAGTTAGTGACATTAGAAATACCAACAAGCATTTTTTGCGCCGTTGTCGGGGAAAGAAAGTCTATAGCCCAATAAAATAAAAACACATAGGATTAACATGCATGCATCTCATATACATCGATTAATTTTATCAATTGCTTAAACAAGTATACCCTTGTTATTATTCTTCCTATCTTTTGCGTGGTAATGTATGAAAAGGAATCTTCCCGAAAACTTCCAATCGATCCGTAAAAACTTTTGAAGGAGGCAAGATCCAAGTTGAAATCTCAACCCAAGAACACTACCTCGGAAGACTCCTCCACCCGGCGTAGCTTAGCACCGATTTTGAAGACATGGCAAACAAGACCCTTCGCGAATACTACGCACCGACTACGCCAACATCCGCGACTTGGACCGACAAATCGATGTGGGAGACAAAGCTTTTGAGCTCAAGCCCGCACTCATCAACATGGTACAAGCTAGCCAATTACGTGGAAAAGCTCATGAAGATGCCAATGCTCACCTACAACACTTCTTAGAGATTTGTGGCACCTTCACTATCAAAGATGTCTCAAGTGATGCAATCCTACTGCCGTCTCTTCCCATTCTCACTCTTGGGACGAGCGGCAAAGGGTTCTACGCCAACAAAGACAAACTCACTACTTGGGCACTTTGCTCTCTGCCTTCCCGGCAAAATTCTTCCCTATAGGCAAAACCAACGCCTTACGAGGGAAAATCTCAAGCTTTCAAAGAAGAACACGGCGAACTGTTCCGCAGGCGTGGGAACGCTTTCAAGACTACATCACGCAATGCCCACACCATGGAATGGAGAACTCGGTTACTCATGCAGACCTTCTACCACGGGCTTAATAACAACACCCGTGAGACCATGGACGCGGCTAGCTTGCCGGAGGTGCTTTCCTATCACTTCACTTACACCGAACCAAGCTACCGACCTTGTGGAAAAGATGGCATCAAACCAAGCTTGGAATGAGGACCGTCAACCCCCAAGAAAAAAGAGAGAGGAATGCACCACCGAAAAGAGGTAGATATGTCGTCGCCAAAATGGACTTAATTATGAAGAAGCTTGAAGACAAAGCTCCCGAGAAGAAGGAAGTCATGCAACTCTTCGATTCCGCATGACATGTGAAGAATGTGGCAACATCGACACTCGGGCAGCCGCGTCGAGCTAGAAGAGGACGTGAACTACATCAACAATAACAACAACAAAAGATCGCCCTCCGAATCAACAATGGAGTCAACAGAGACCCAACTACCAAGGTAATTATTCAGGTAACTATCAAGGTAATAACTCTTTCAATAATTTCCCACCTTTAAGAGAGTTAGTACAAAACCAAGGTAGACTTATGGATAATCTATCTAAGAAGTTAGCTTCCAATGATAAAATGCTAGAAACTATTAATGGAAAGCTTTTCTTCGCAATAAAAACCAAAGATAGCTTTAATAAAATGATAGAATCACAATTATCCCAAATTTGGCTTTATCCGCTCCTATGCCTAACCTGTGTAAGATTCGGGTCAATAGGAAGAATTAGAATCGCAAATCTTGTCGATATTTACTATGCGGTATGCGGACCACCTACTCGGACAAGAAATTCAATTGTGTCGACCGGGAATGCCCGCTAAGAAAGAAGATCCGGGAAGACCGGCCGTCACCATCAACATAGGCGCCCGCACCTACGACGCACTCATCGACTTCGGCTCAAGTGTCAACATCATGCCTAAGGTAAACCTTGAGCCGATTCAGAATTAGTATACACAACCATGTGCCTACAACTTGCGAGATCAATCGTTATGCTACCCCCGAGGGTATTCTAGAGGACGTATGCCTTTACATCGGTAAGCTATACGTGGCCACCGACTCGCGGGTCCTGGATATGGGTAAAGGTAAGAACGCCCCGATCATTCTGGGCCGCCCCTTTCCCCGGCTACCACTAAGGCAATCATCTACGCCGACACCGCGAAGATCGTCTTCACGATTAATGGGACGGAGGGAGAGATTTCGCAAACACAAGACCTTAGCTCCCCTCGCTCCAACCGCACCACTACCGTATTCGAAGTACACATACCATATTTGCCGAGAAGAGGATAAAAAGAAGAAGCAGAACAAGAACAATCGTCAACCTCGACCACACGTGAGAACGAGTCTTGATGATCAATCAAGTCAACTCAAAGACGCAAGACTCGGCGCAATCAATCAACCACCAAGAGAGAAGCTAGACGACCCCCGAGTTTAGGCAATCCACCGCTCCATTAATCAATGGAACTTCTATACAACCGTCTGCGACACGGATCGCATCAACCTAATGTCAAAGGTAACGATAAATTAATCTATGGTAATCCGCCTTTGTGTTCCACCTATGTATTATTGCGGTGGCGGACCAAACACACCGATTCCCGGAAGGTATTGTGCGAAACGCACGGTCAAGATCAAAGACAGCTATGTCCTCACCGACTTCTTAGTCATGGACACGGGAGACGAAGAACAAGATCCTCCCATAATACTTGGAAGGCCGTTCCGAATACTACAAGAGCAATCATTTACATCGGGGACGGGCGAAATCCAGTTCCATATTCAAGGTAAAAGGTCTTGTTGCTTCTTTAATACTTATACTAACTATGAACAGCCCCGAAGAAGGACCAAGAGCGAGGAAAGCGTCTCCAAAGACTACAAAGGAATTTGGACTCAAAGATGGAGCACATTGAGAGGATAGAAAAAGACATCCAAGAAAAATACACTCAGCTCCTACCTATCTTGAATGATGCACCAACCACACCGGAGAGGTCTCCACCAAAGAAGCAATCTTGGAAAAAGAAAGAAGGCGCTAAGAAGAGCAACAAGAGTACACCTTCGGAGACCCAACCAGCGCCGGCATCAACAAATGAACAATCGACTTCGGCTACTACCGCCGTACGCCCACCTACGAGATCATTGAAGGAACCATACCGGGTACAACATTTATACGGGGGCCCATAGGCGACACCACGCCATGGGAGTAAGTGCTCTCTAAACTCTTGCCGAGAGGTAACTCGGTATTTATTTGCATCTTTAATTTTCTCGCACAAAGATATTTCAATTAGCATGTTTACTTTAACATATTTATTTTTTCCTAAACCCGCATTAGAAAAATCCCAAAAATATGTTTCTTTGCATGTGCATCGATCTCTTAAGCCCCATGCAAGCACACCTTCTTTGTGGTGGCATAAAAATATATAAAAATATAAAAATATTGCATTCATATGTTTTTGCATTATCATCCCTATTGCATAGAAAATTCCAAAAATATGTGGGCACATGAAGGTCCACACCTTTTATATAAAAATCCAAAAGACGTGAGCACATGAAGGCTCACATTAACATCCTAGAATTTGTTCCTTCGGGTATGTGCGAAATTAATATTAACAGGGAGAACATTAAAAGGAGACCCCGAAAGAGGAGCAGATTCCAAGGATGAACGAAAAGGACTACTTCAAGATCTAGCTTGGGGAGAGCACCCCATTTATCATGATAAGTATTATTACCCTATGTCTTTAAATTTTAGCTAGTTATATTTGCTTAGAGCTAATGAGTCTTATTTAATGTGTCTTAGTTAAAGAGTCTTAGTGTTAAAGAGTCAAATAAATAAAGTGCTAGAACTTGTTAGACTACTTTCTTCCTATTAATTATGATCTTGATAATATGTGCTAAGGAAATGATGAATAGTTGCTCGCCTTAATTCCTCTTAAAAAGTACTTACACTTTGGACTTAGATTCTCCTGAAGCTTTAAATGTTTAATTTACTCTAAACCCAAAAACACTGTGGGAAGCACATGCTTGATCCGAGTCTTAGCATTAAAAGATAATAGTGCATAAAAAGTTGAGCTACCGTTTATCATATTCTTAGAGATACTTGACTCCTGGTTTTTATCTTTAAAAATTATAAAATTACATGATGAGTCCTTAGTTATGACCCTTAAGAGTATTCCATCAAGATCATCCCACTCCACCAATACGCTGCTTCTAACTCGGAAGTACGCATCCCCATATTTCACTTAGCCGTTAGCCATAAAAATAATTAATAAAGCTCTTGCAATCTTTAGATATGTCTCTCTCAATGTTTTATATAGGCTGGGCTACATTAAAAAAAAAAAAAAAAAAAAAAAATAAATATCTAGAAAAAGTGAGACGAGAGAGGGAGAGTAACGGACAAAAGTCATACTAGGCGAGAAGGGCCTACCTCCCTAATAATAAAAAAATAATAAATTTAGAGATGAATAATGGACACGTGTCCGAGGGTGAGCTTGGGGGCCCACATCTCTAAGGAGAGAGAAAAATGGACACAAGTTCAGTGGAAAAGCCCACCTCTCCAAGAATGGGCAGCCAGGATCCTAGCAATTTTTAGAAAGAGGGATATAGACTAGAGATGCTTGAGAAGAAAAATACTAGAAAAAGGCTAAAGGCTATTTACTACCTTTCATCCTCATCCACTTCACCACTATCATCCCACTATGTATGTCTTACCACTTGTGTAACTCCACTACGCACCATCTACTTAAGGGGGTCATACATAGGATCTCTCGAAGTTTTCTTTTTGAAAAATATTGCAAAACCCCGGGATGATAGTTGATCAAAGAATTTGAGACATGGTACTTAACTTGATTGTTTTATCTTGCTTATGATTCGTGAAAAGGCTACGCCCCATGGTAAACAGTAAGAGTAACTGGTCAAGAGGAGAATTTATTTTTATAAACACAAAGACTTTTTTGAGGTATGAAAGCCGTAGTAGCAACTCCCGATCCTACTATAGCATGTAGCTTTGCTAGGGACTAGCAAAGGGTAAGCTTGGGGAGTTTGTTGACACTTGTTATCATATAAAATTTTTAATTAATTAAACATGAGAAAGGGGTATAAATAATAATAACAACCTAGAATAGGGTGTCACTAACATAATTCCATCAGTTTTGGTAAAGTTGTGATTTGCGTGGGACTTATGAGTAAAATCGCCAGAGATGACGTGGCATACGGCCGACGTAACGCAACGCAATCCAACTCCGAAACAAGTCTAGAAGGCTTCGGATTAATCCCGACGTGAACTAACTTCGAACCAAGAAATACATCATCTAGAAGACTCCAACACGCGACGCACGACGGGACCCAGAGGGGAGCACCCCCCGGGCCGATCGCCCAATAGTTAGGCCGATCGGCCCCCTGGCGCCCGACCGCTTCGCTCGGGAAGCTTCCTCCACCGCCTCTAAGACTCGATCTAAACCGGTTGATTTGAGTCGGTTTGATCCGAGGGCGACGGTAGAAGTGCGGGATTGATTCAAGGTTAATACCACATCGCCTAATGAAGATGGAGAGACGCAGACGAAGACCGATATATTAGGACCCCTAGACCCCCCTTCTTAGATCATCAAGTTCTATAACAAAGATATTTCTAATTAAAATACCAAGTCATATTCAACGCTAGAGAAACATCACTTTCGGAAGAGTAGCAATCAAGATTAGAACTAGTAGGAAGGGAGAAATCCGCCCGGATCGTCGGAGGCCAACTCAAGATCAGGCCTCGTTCTTGTAAGTTCTTCATTGTAAGTAGTTTTCAAGTCCCGGACACATGCTTAATATGAATATCTTGATCATGTTTATATTCGAGATTATTTGTTCTAGTATTTACTTTAATTACACATTTAGCATAGTTGAATTACTGTTATGTTCATGCATGGATTCGTATAGCGCTCATCATCTAGATCGGAAGGTGAGTGGTAGAGACGATGTAATCATGGTGATTAGATCTTATTTACCGCGTTTGCACCCTATGTGCCGGGTCGTGTGGTAGATCGTGGTGGTGACAAAGACCATTGAGTCCTTTGCAATCCACCCCCGTATGTAGGCCTAGCGGATGTTAGATTTTCGGGTTGTTCTAAGTTTCGGCCTTAGTCTTCACGGATTACGTCCTCATGTCCGGATTTAATTAGTCTTTCTTCGATGATTGTTATTTGTATTGCATAATTAGGTAGATCCTAACATTTAGTTTAGAGTTACATATTGGAGTTTCTAATGCTAGCTAGCCTATGAATTGCTATCGCCCATTGTTAGACACTTTTCGCCAACCAACGTGATTTTTGGTCAAATCGTTTATCTAGAACTTTATCATTATCTTTACTATGAACTTTGATCCTTGCTTAAGTAATTGATGAGATTAATGCTGATGTCTTGCACATGAGAGATGGTTAGATTAAGATCTATGCTTAGTTAATTCAAGATAATGTGACTTCTTTTCCCTGTGGTAGAATATAAATTCAAGACACGGTTATTACTCCCGGTTAAAATGCTACAATGGTATATATTCATATCTCGTGCGCTATGGATACCCGATTATAATTGTTTATTTACTTATTAAGAAGTTATCAAGGCATAGTACGAATATTATATTCCTTGCATATTAGTAGTTTAACTATAGGGATGACAACCTTTTTAGGATATGCTATGAACCGCAATGAATATTTCTTTTAAGTTTTATCGAAGCAACATCCGATATTCTTTCTAGATGCCATTACTAGTTAGTGACATTAGAAATACCAACAATCCCCTACCTCCTCCACCCTCCTCCTCCCCTACCTCCCGCCGGCGTCAATCCGGCCATGCGCCGTGCCACCTCCCCGCTTAGACGCTCTCGCCCCGTCTGCGCCACCTCTCGCTCGCCTCCCGCCCGCGCTTCCTCGCCGGGCTCGTGCCGCCCGGCCGCCGCCCCCGCCGCCACAGACACCCGCATGCGCCCCGCCCACGACTTCCGCCCGTCCTCCTGCTCAGGCGCCTCGGCCACCCCCCGGCCGTCAAGCTTGCCCGCCCCGCCACCCGCACCCCTTCGCCCAGCGCCTTCCGCCCGCCCGCGCTTCGCGCGCCTTCCTCGCCCGTCTGCCGCGCCGCCGGGCCGGGCGCCCTAGCTCCCGCCGGACCCGCCCCGCAAGGAGGTAGGGAGGAGGAGGAGGGTGGAGGAGGGAAGGAGGGGAAGAGGAGGAGGACGGAGTAGGGAAGGAGGGGACGAGGAGCAGACCGTGCCCCGCCGCGACCACACCCCTCGCCGCAAGAAGGCAACGAGGAGGAGGACCGTGCCCCCGCCGCGACCACCCCGATTTGCCGCAAGAAGGCAACGAGGAGGACCACACCCCGATCCGCGCAAAGGTGAGGTATTTGGCTACCACTAGTTGTGGTCGAGTGGTCGTGATGGTTGTGGTCGTGATCGAACAAAGGGTCGTGATGGTTGTGGTCGTGATGGTGGAGTGGTCATAATGCTTGTGGTTGAAATTTTGACCTTTTATGCCTATGATGCTTTACAATGCCCAAGGAGAGACTTCCATGCATGCTAGGACCTCGTTTATGTTCTCATGCTCGTTATCGAACCATGTGATACATCCATGCCTAGCAACCGTTGTCCACCTTTGATGACCCGATGGCTAGGCCGGATGTGTCACATGGTTTCATGGCAGCCATGAACTCTGTTATCTATTGGTCCTTATGCTCCAAGTTCAAATATTAAAGAAAAGGGCATTTAATTACGAGGCTATGCTTATATATCGCTCCTATGATGCAATGGTGGCCTATGATGCAATTGGTTTCAAATGCTTACATTTTGTGACCGTGATGTTAGTGCCATGAATCCGAAGCCGCATTATCTTTATTATCTCATCGTGGTCATCAAATCAGTGGCTCACGCCCATTCCCGTGCAATGATGGAGTCGGTTCGGTGCCTCCCTCATAGCCGGAATGGATCGAGCCACGGTTCCATGGCTACCATGAAATTGCTTTGGCAGCAAGGATGATCAATGTGCACCTATGACCGAAGTCCCTTTATGCAATGGTGGCCTGCGGATGCAAAGTTTTTTGCCGCCGCCATCGTAAAGAACATGTTTGCCCGCACTTTCTCCATGATCCTCGCTTGTTCATGTTCCGAGAGCATCAAGGGGAGGTGCGGAGTGGCATGTTCTTTTTAGTCACGGTTCCACGATTTCCATGAAATTTCTTTGGCAACAAGGATGATCAATGTGCACCTATGATCGAGTCCCTTTATGTAACTATGTTGTTTTTAGCAGCCTATGATATATTTTCATTCTGTTGTTCTCCTATCTCATTTTGGACTTGGCCCGTGATGCAAAAACTTATGCCGCTAAACGAAAAGAACATGGAGCTACGAACTTTCTCCATGATCCTCACTTGTTCATGTTCGAGCATCAAGGGGAGGTTCGGGGCTCGATGCTCTTTTTTAGCGTAAGGCTACACTATCTTATGCTGAGGCCCCATCTATATTACCTCATATTTGTTATCAAACCGTGACTAACATTTGCTTCTACTTTTTAAAGGCTATGGCTTGGCCCGTGATGCAAAGCTTATGCCGCTGCTCAACAGAAAGAATATAGAGCTTCTCACTTTCTCCATGATCCTCACTTGTTCATGTTCAGAGAGCATCAAGGGGGAGGTGAGAGGCTCTATGCTCTTTTTAGCAGAAGGCTACACTATATTATGCTGAGGCCCCATCTATATTACCTCATGTTTGTTATCAAACCGTGACTAACATTTGCTTCTACTTTTTAAGGCTATGGCTTGGTATGTTGTATACCGTGGGGTCATTTCGAGTCTATGATACCGGGCAAAATGCAATGAGCGGTGTGAGTGGTTTTTCGTGTAACAAATACAAGAAGTTTCAAGACGAGAGCAGGCAGATGCTTCCTTTGTCGAGTACATTGCTAATTTGGACCACCCATTGCTGGTGCAAGCTCCATCAGCGCAGGTTAACCCATTAGGCTCTAGGTTTTGTTGAGTACATTCAAACTTGATGACTATGAGTTGTATCAGTGTAAGTAGACTTGTGCCGGATATTGGACTAATTAATCTATGTTTCGATCATGTATGTGATATATATGTGATGAATGAGTTGTATCGCTGCATGGATGTCAAATATATGTGATCCAGATGTTTCATTTGTCAAGGTGGACAGGAAAACAGGAATAAAAACAAAAATATGGTCACCGCACCGAGCGGGACACTCGGTACAGACGCTACACCGAGGGTAGTGCTCGTGAATTGAGATGGGGCCCGGGAACCCCATGTTCCTGTGTACACCGATGGTAGCGCCGTGAAACCAGCTCGTGTAATATGGTCGCGTTTCACCGAAGCGCCCACGCCCTCGGTGAAACGACCATATTACACCGAGCGCATGGATGAGTTGGCCCTCGGTGCGGTACCGGTGTCCGTGGTTTTTAATTTTGAATCTCCCGAGCACCCTTCCGACGGGCGCTTGGTAGATAATGTTTTCAAGTTTTTAAAAATAAAATGCACCAAGAGGGTAGTTGAGGTGGCCCCTCGGTGTAGTTGACGCCGACGGTGGCAAACGCCGCCGACGCGGACGCCGTGTTTTGCGAGGGGGCCGAGCCCTCGGTGTAGTGTGGCACGGGTTGCACCGAGGGGCCGTTTTTGAGCGCCAAGACAATCTTTTCCCCCGTTTAAAATTTCACCGAGGGGTTGGTACCGAAGCGCCCCGGTAGTGCCTCCACCTAGCGCTATTAGGCCTCCAGTAGTGCCTAGGTAGTCGACCAGTCAAAAGCGCGCACTGTATAAATTTCTACTTCTCGTGATTGGTGAATTCTTGAACCATAGACCGATCTCATCCAAAGCGACGACAACATGCAAAACCTAACCAACCCGAGTAATCTGATGCTAGGAGTTGCTAAACCGCTACAACAAACACGATAGTGATTCCTTGGCCAATGCCAAGACCACGGCTGCCTATACGTCCTCCAGCCTACAGTTTGGAAGCTGGAGGCTACCGACGAACATCCCCACAAGGCCGGTGCGGGTGGGCTCTATTGGGCCGAACAAGGCCGGACTAGGTGACAATACAGCCGCCCGCTTCTTTAAGTCTCAAGTAGAACAAAAAAAACTTCTGATCGTGCGTTCTCTTCTCTGTTGTTTCCTTGTCTCTCTGTGCCGCTCGCCACCCGCCGCCGCTACGTCAGTTACCGGGGCCCTCGGTCGATCTCTTCGCCGGAGACGAGCACCAGGTATTCCCCACTCCTTAATCTTCCCTTCCATGCTGTGGGAAGCGGAGCTCCCAAACCCTAATCTAATTGCTGGTTCCGCCGCTTGTACGTACGTTTGATTAGTACCATACGGGCGAATTAAAGTGGGATAAATGAGTTTATTAAGTGAAATCCGTCCCGCTCCATTGCCTCCACGGGTAGATGCACGGCTGTCAGCTGCGAAAGATGCCTCAGTGCACACAAAAAGAGGCCACCGAGAGCCCATCCGTTTACCCTTGGCGCTGCACGAATTTGTGTGTGCCCGGGCACGGACGAACAATATGCAGTGAAAAGATCTTCTCCGAGAGTGAGATGCACAGCCATAAAAAAAAAGGGCCCAGTGAAATAGGGCCATCTGTATCTCCCGTGGAGGCGTGTGCTAGACATTAGCACACTGAGCTTTTTTAGTATTTTTTCAAAATACAGCCAGTTTTTGTGTTTAATTCCGGATACATTTAGTTTTGTATGTTCATTGATCTTTTTCAAAATCCATTAAAGTTGATGACAATGAAAAATACAACTTTAGTTAGCCGCACCCATATAGACATTGCATTCCATTGCATTGCTGATTGTCTTGTCTGTAAAAAAAATTACAGCCAGTTTTTTGTGCAGGGGCTGCAAAACTTGTCACTAAAGTGGTTCTGCAGTAGTGGAAATATAGCTTTCTGTTATCGTTCCCTTTTCATTAAGGAAAACCATGATCTTTTGATTCATTTGTGTTCTCTGTTTTTCTGGAAGAGTTGGGAATGTGGCTTCCAGGGAAAACAGAATTTTAGTGAAGGCTAAATATGGAAGAACAAAGAAACATATATCTTTCAATTGATTTACCTCATGTGAATCGTACTTTCATGTCTAGATCCATTTTTTGATGAGAATGTGAGATAGATTTTGGAACAATCAGTTTACCACAACATTTTAATTAGTTTGAATACTATTTTGATTTACTAAATAATTGATTCTTTTTAAACTTCATGCTATATGTTTTGAATACTATGTCCTGCAAGGGATTGTTAGGGAATTGCTTGGTTTAGCTGAACACAAGGACACATTGAAAATGCGGGTTTGATGGTGTTGTGGTTGAATTGCACATGGATGATTGGATTAAATTAAAAAATAGAGTTACTCCCCTGAAACAAAAAATATCCTGCACCAGTAGTAATGTTTAGTGACTTTTATAATGTTATGAGAGATTAACTGTGTTTTCAAAGATCATGTAGGCTTTATAACTTCTTGCCTGTTGTTGTAGCTATCCTAAATTGCGGTTCCAGCCTGTCATGTTGTCTTTTTGGCACGTATGCTGACAAATCAGTTTGGTTTAGTGGACAACATTGCTAAATAGTTTACAGTATAACGGAATGAGTACATTCTGATGACTTGAATACCTGTTGTACTTGGCATTACTGCATGATGACTTGAATTATCAGAATCATAGCTAATACGCTCAGAGATTGAACATTCTTGAGTAGTCTCAACCCAGTGTCACGATAATTAGAAGGGATGTGCTTCTGCAAGTGATGGAATTCCTTTTCAGTAAACCATGTAATTGACTGCAAGTGATGCTCAGATAGCTGAACAATAGGTTTTTGTAGTTTTTTCATTCTCAATTATATGTTAGCAGTTATGTTTTTACATTTGTGTTTAGTTTGTAGTCTCTATGAAACTTTTTTGCTTTATGTGTTACAACTTACAAGTGCTATTCTGATCTCTTATTTGTTTCTGTTAACACTGCAGGTATCAAATCAAACTTCTGTGCACTGATGGAGGCTTTGATTTCAAGTTTAAAAAGCATGGTAAGTTAACTTTACATATTATTATTCTAGGGTTGTTGCATTTATGGAAATTTTAGTATAACCGATATTATGTGGCTTGAAGGAGATGGAAACCGGTCAGACGCATAACTCGGGGATTCATCAAAAGCTGGGATCAGAGATCAGTCAAAACCCCATGGAAAATCATGTTAACCCAGAAAAGGAAACTGATGAAACTCCAGTATCTGAGGTTAACCAAGAGCCTGTGGAAACATGTTAGGCGCAGTGGTCAAAACTGATATTATCTCGAAAAGGAAGCTGTTCCAGAAGCAGGCTTAGAGGTTAAGGAAGAACCTACGAAAACATGCCAGGAAACAGCTGCAGAATCTGATGTTAACCTAGAGAAGCGAACTTCTGATCCAGGTGTTATTTACCGCTGTAGAAAATGCCGGAGAATGCTTGCAACACAAGAATTTGTTGTTACCCATGAAGTAGGTGCGGGTGGCAAGAGCTTCAAAGCAGGAAAACTCTACAATGTGCATGAGGATGGCGAAAAACCAGAATGTCCATGCATCTTCGTGGAGCCCATGAAGTGGTGCAAACTGGTCATTTTTCCACGCATGATGTTTTACCTCTTGTTTTTAGAGCATTGTCATAAATGTCTAAAGTTCTCATCTGCTCCGTGCTCTGTTTGCAGTGGAAGAAGGATATGTTGCAAACAAGCTCTTTTGCATGGGATGCAAAGCCCGTCTGGGACAATTCAACTGGGCTGGTATGCAGTGCAGCTGTGGAGCCTGGGTGATTCCAGCATTTCAGCTGACGAAAAGCAAGATTGACAAATGTTCAATGTAACACCAGGCAATTAGGTGAAGCTTTAATCCCTTGGCAGTGATGTTACAACATATATATGTAGGAAACAGTATCGTCTAGACATGTATAGGCACTCTGGTAGTTAAGTGGTTATCAGCTGTTTAATCTGCTGCTGATGATCTCATGTGGAGCATCAACACTTGGGTTTGACCAAGTTGCAACAACTAAAAAAAACTGAAACTAGGAACCAGTAGGTGGAATGGACACTGATCTGCTAGTAACTTATGAGGTTGGCTTTCATAATACTCGGTGGTCTTTCATCCTTACATACAGGAACATGGTTGAGGGGCCTAAATTTGCCCGATCTGCACAAACATAGGTTGCAAAAAAAGTTTAGACATGTACAGGCAGCAAGATGCAATGAATAGAGATGATGGTGGACAATTTTAGTTCTTTTAGGCAGTGTGCAGACGAGAGAGAGAGCGAAGGAGGAAGTGGATAGGAACGGCAGAGCGGACGGAGGTGCGCCAGCCCATTAGACACGCGTCCGGACGCCCGTAACAAATGATTACTATAGATATTAGGACTTTTTCAGAGTGAAATCCTTGTAGAAATCATTTGAATAACCCATTTAGTTATTGCAGATCTTCATGGGTGTGCCTAGCTCTCCTTGCTTCCAAATTAATTAGTCCTCAATCACTTGCTTGAACCTCCGTCACTAGCAACAAGTGTGTACCAAACCTAATCAATATAGTAGCATGCTAAATATTTAACGTAGATTTTTCAAATGATTAAATTGATGCAGTATCTGAACATTTGTCCTTATACGTAACCCTATTAAATGGAATGTTTAATGCTTCATAGATCTTCCATATATATAATTAAGCAGAAGTGTGATAAGTAACTGAAACATATTCCCTTTCATTTAAGCAAACTGACAGTACAAACTAAAAAAAGGATTGCATACATTTCGATCATTAGGCATTGCTATTCTTAAGATGTAAAATTCTTTTTTGCATCTGATACATGCACACCTATCATCATGGATCATAATTATTCATCCTCTGTAGGATTGATTACGATGGACTTACATAACATGATCAAGTCCGCTAACTTCGCATAAAACAAGAAAGAAAAAAAAAGAGATACAAATCCAAAAAAAAAGAAGCAAAGAACTAGATTGAACAGCTAAACAAGATCAAAGCATTGCACAATGTCGATCTAGATTAGCAGGGATTCGAGTTCCTGGCATCTTTCTTCTTGCAGCCCAGTCGCTTTTATTTTGTTTTTGCTCATCATCCTCCAGTCCAGTCTAAAAGAACTCGCCCGGGTCCGCCAGCGGCATGTCCATGAGGCCCGCGTCACCGTGGCCCATGCCGTCGTCCAACAGCCAGCTCTCCAGCATCCGCCACGACGACGACGGCCCCGGCCCTGCGCCGCCCGTGCCCTCTAACTTTGTCATCCCGGTGAACCCCTCTAGGGCGCGCGCCGTGCTGCTGTGGCTTCCCGACCCGCCCTCGCCGCCACCGGAGGTCACCAACTCGGTCAACTCCTTCCCGTTGGCGCTGTGGCGCATCCAGTCCTCCAGCAGACGCGCAATGTTCTCGATGGTGCAAACGTACATCGCCGGGCTGATGGCTGGCTCCGGCAGCTGCGCCAGCGTCAGCGGCTCCGTCTTGATGGCCGCCGGCGGCGCAGTGTCCATGGAGAGTGCCTCCTGGAACGCCTGGCGTGTGGTGTGGAAGTCCGTCTGCAGGAGGCGTTCCCACTGCCCCTTGTTCACGGCCGCGGCTGCCCTAGCGCCCTTCGTCTTGGTGGAGCCGGAGGCACCGGTTTCACCGGCTCCCCTCTTGGCGAGCTTCTTCTTAAGGTGGGTGTTCCAGTAGTTTTTTATGTCATTGTCCGTCCGATCCGGCATGTACGACGCAATCGCGGACCACCTGATCGAGCAAAAACACAAAAGGTCGTTTAGGGCTCTCTGCTGAGGAATCACATATATAGAAGTATGCGCCAACGAAGGGACTCTTTGATCTTGAAATGGAATGCAACGAAGAATTACCTATTCCCGAGCAGCTGCTGGAGCTCGATGATGAGCTTTTCCTCCTGGTCGCAAAAGTTGCCCCGCTTGATTCCAGGGCGGAGGTAGTTGGTCCACCGGAGCCGGCAGCTCTTGCTGCAGCGCATCAGCCCTGGATCCATCCATGAACAAGATCAGAAGCGGAAACAAGTCAAGGAATCGCCGATCGACATGAAACAACAGCCATGTAGTCTAGTCTGGAAAGAAACGAGACAAAATCTGAGCAGAGGGCTGTACCTGTTTCGGCAGGCACGGCGCACCAATTCCCAGCACCGTGCTTCTGCACGTAGGAGACGAGCAGGAGGTCCTCCTCCGGCGACCATGGCCCCTTCTTCACCACGCTCTTCTCACAGCACGGCGCCCTCCCCATGCTTTCCCACACACTCCTGTCCTAGCTAGCTGGCCGTCGGCCTCTACGTGTGCTTGATGCTTGCTTGGCTTGGGTGGGTGACTTGGGTTGGTTGGTGGTGTTTATATAAGCGCTGAAGCACCAACCCTGGCCTGGACCCCACGTTTGACCGTGGCCTGCCAGAAGCGCACGGCCAGCACCACCCGGCCAGCAGACTTTCCACTGCAAGGTCTGCAGCGCGCGAGGGCAGCAGCCCTGTCGTCGAGTGTCCACGGGACCCCTCCAAGGTCCATGACACACCCACGCTCGTCAGCATAGTCACTGCGAGGCCACAACCGAACAATGAGTAGTGATAGAGGCACACGCCAGGGCAGACCAAGCCGCGCCGCACTGTGGACCGAGCCGAACCGGACCGTTTGTAAGGGCTGCTGCTCGCCCTCGTCAGGCGTCAGCATCTATTTCCTTGCGCTTGGAGGAAAAAAAAAAAAACGGTGCGAATGGTCGACCATGGTATTCACCGTGGACCGAACCGGACCGACCGTTTGTAAGGGCTGCTGCTCGTCCTCGTCTGCGCGCGTTAGCATCTGTTTCCTTTGCGCTTGGAGGAAAAAAAAACGGTGCGAATGGTCAACCATAGTATTCACCGTGGATTCACGACACGTGTCCATGTGCATGTATCCAATTTATGGAATTGTCGTGAATCCACGGTAGGTGTCAATGATTTCTTTAAAAACCCGTCCACGCTATTTTTTCCCCTTTGGTGTATGGATGCTGCGTTTGTGTTTATCACGTCTTTTTTGTTGTGTGTACATTACGCTCTATGAACCATGTTGTATTTGTGTACATCACGCTTTTTCCTGTGTGTGAGCTCCATGCGGGAATGTTGAATGTTTAGTTTTAATTTGTGCTTGTTTTCCCGTTGAAAAATGATGCACGTGGAATTTTGCAAGACGCAATGCTATACTCTTGTAACATAGGAATGATCCTAACGAGGAACTATAACAAAAGTTAATTAGGGTGCATACCTAGATATTTGGTCCGGTCTTAGTCTCTTCAAATGTACAATATATATACCTACTCCTTCGATCTCAAAATTAAAGCGTGCCCAATCATATAAGGGCCGCACCGGACCGTTTGTAAGGGCTGCTGCTCGACCTCGTCCGACGCCAGCATCTGCTTCCTTGCGCTTGGAGGCGGAAAAAAAAATGGTGCGAATGGTCAACCATGGTATTCACCATGGATTCACGACACGTGTCCATGTGTATGCATCCAATTTATGGAATTGTCGTGAATCCACGGTAGGTGTCAATGATTTCTTTAAAAGAATCGCCCCCGCTATTTTTTCCCCTTTGGTGTATGGTGCACTGTGTGCATGTTGCGTTTGTGTTTGTCACGTCTTCTGCTGTGTGCGCCTTAGGCCCTATGGACCATGTTGTATTTGTGTACATCACGCTTTTTTCCTGTGTGTGATCTCCATGTGGGAGTGTAGAATGTTTAGTTTAAATTTGTGCTTGTTTTCCCGTTGAAACATGATGCATGTGGAGTTTTGCGCGACGCAATGCTATACTCTTATAACAGAGGAATGATCCTAACGAGGAACTATAACAAAAGTTAATTAGGGATACCTAGATATTTGGTTAGTCTGGGTCATTTGGAGATTAGTCTCTTCAA
This sequence comes from Hyparrhenia diplandra, assembly GCA_015847255.1. Lineage (NCBI taxonomy): Eukaryota > Viridiplantae > Streptophyta > Magnoliopsida > Poales > Poaceae > Hyparrhenia > Hyparrhenia diplandra. The sequence goes on from JADLZK010013322.1 coordinate 40,330, forward strand.
TTGTACAATGTATATACCTACACCTTCGATCTCAAAATTAAAAGCGTGCCCAATCATATAAAATTTCATAGTACAAAAGCCATAACACTTTTGTAAATTCTTTTCTTTTTTTTTTTTTTTTTTTGTAAATTCTTTTGTTAACATAAATTATATGTGATAAGAGAAATTGATGTGTGATATTGAACATCGCACCAAGTCCAATCACATCTTCTATTTGGGACAATTAGGTGTATGATACTGAAAAATGGGGCTTTGGTGTATGGCTCTTTTTTTTTTGAACTTTGCTCTATAGCCTTGAAACAAATTTTGATTGTCTATATGGCCTTCTATCTGTCTTGGACACTTTTGAGCAAGAACAGTGGGGCAAAGCCCCGCAGCAACAAAGTTTAAAACTAAAACTAAAGAGTTTACATGACATTGAGGAGAAGAGCCTAACCAACAGTTAAGCTCAAGGAATAGAAACAACAAAAAACCTAACAAAACTTTTTTACAACTAAACAACAAAACCAACATTACAAGGATTGAATCTAGAGCAGAATAGGCTGATGAATACTAGGCTTGATTATAAAAAGATGAGTTATGACTTCATTTTTGAAGGCCTCCTTCCAAGCAAAAAGGCGGGAACCTTTCCATCGAAAATGAGAGCATTCCTTTCATTCCAAACACACACCAAGTAGCGGTTAGGATTCTTTGAGTCCCTGGCTGGCCAACACTCGGCAAAGGAGGGCCGATTTTCACCGTGTGTCCGGTTGCCCGATACTTCGACAAAGGAGGGTCGCTTCGCGGAGTGCCTGGTTGGCTGGCACTCGGCGAAGCCGCCGTCACCGTGGGCTCCTGCCATCACCCCCGCCTTTTCTTTGTCGAGGCTTCGCCGAGTTCCCGATGAAAAACACTTAGCGAAGGCATCTTCACCGTAAGTGGATTCGTCGCGAGCGCTTAAATCGTCGGCGCAACACACGCCGAAGCCTTCGCCGAAGTGTTTTCTAGCCTTCACCCAAGTGTTTGAGGCACTCGGCAAAAAAAAGTCGATTTCGATAGTGCATAAAGCAAGGATAGCTAAAATTTTGCTTGGCCAAGTACAACTTATGATGAATATTAGCATTCTCCTTCCAAATGATTTCAAGAACAAACCATCACATAGCCGAAGGACAGTCAAAGAAAAGGTGATCTCTGCAGTTTCCTCAATGCCATCATGATAGAGAACACAATTATATCCTTCTTCAAGGAATTTGTTTCTTCTTTTGAGGATATTTCTAGTGTTGAGTTTATCAATTAGGAGTAACGACCCAAAGAACAAGACTTTTGGAGCACACTTGGACTTATAGATCCAAATAATAGACTTATGAGGCCGAAGAGCTCCCAAGTGGTGATGATAAAAACTTGTTTTATGAAATTCTTTGTTGACCCTAAATAAAAATCCATTCGTCTTTCTCATCAGGTGCAATAAGAGGCAAATGAGCCAATTCAGCTTCAAGCTCTAGGGACTCATTATAAGTAGCTCTTGACATTGGGATTCAAAAGCAATCCAATAAAGGATTAGATCTTCTAAGTTTCCACAGGAAGATGCATTGACAATGTTAACTTAGGGGTAAAAGACTATTTTACCCCTAGCTAATAAAAATATATAAAAGATGGAGAGTTTTTTGTTTATTGTATGTTTAGAGTAATATTAAGCAAATAAATTCACACACCACAAATAAATTCACACATAACCATATATTTGCTTAATATTACTCCAAAAAATACAATAAACAAACAAAAAACTACACTTTTATATTTTTAGCCAAGGGTAAAATGGTCTTTTTACATCTAAGTGAATATCATCAAGTGTTCAAAATGGATGTAAGGCCATATAGGCAACTAAAATTCATTTGAAGGCCATATAGCAAAGTTCAAAATAAAATGGCCCTTAAACTTAAGCCCATTTTTTTCAGGGCCATACACCTAATCCTTCCCTTCCATTTGATACTGAGGGAGTATGTGTTCAAGACCTTCAACTTGCATGCTGATATCTGCTATGGTCAATGCATTTATTAATTTGTTCATGCTGATGTAAGTTTGACTAGAACGCAATAAAGTAGCAATGCTTAGAATACATTTTAAATGGTGCGAATCGGTTTATGCATGCAGAAGTAAGTTTGACCAGGGTGCATTGAAGAAGTGAATTTATTGAGCAGATTTAATTTTTGTTTTTCCCTGGAAATTAAATCTCTGTGCATTCATTTGTGCAAGTAGGTGTATGTTTGACTGGAATGCAGTAAACGTAGTAAAGCTTAAATGCACCTTAGTAGGTTTTGCTTAATGGAAATAAATGTATGGGTATCTATTTGTGTATGAGAAAGTAAGCTTGACCAGAATGAGTTGAAGTAGTGGACTATAGACTCACCTAAGCGGATTTTGTTCGTCAACGCAATAGTTTATGCACATGATAGTTTGTTTGAAAAATGATAAAGTAATGAACTAAATGCATTTAAGCATGGTTTGTTTTTGTTTGTATTGTGGAAGTCGGGTTGCATAATGATTTTATTGTATGTGTGAGGCCTACCTTGGAGACTCTTGCACTTAAGTTGGCATAGATAGTATGTGAGAAGGTGTATGTAGGCACATAGTAAGGTTCTAATCTTTTGCCAAAAGTTTCAAAAGTCTTATAATTTGAGGTATCACCGGTTCTTACTCGTAGGGAAAATAATTTGAGATAACATTTTTCTCTAATTGATGAACAATACTCATAGGAAAAAGTAAGGTTTGTGGCATGGTTCTCTTCTACGTAACCCAAGTTGTTGTTCTCGCATTGTGGGCAAGTTTGGTTGGATTCTTGAAGATCCAACATGTACCTTGGCTATAGAATGTTCTATTAAAACCCACAAAGAATTCTTTGGTTTAGGCTCAAGTTGCTTCCACTAGGCCACCAAATTTAAGTGCCTAGCTCCATTGTAAGTGTTAATCGAGGTAATCATAGGGATTAACACATTGATCTCCTAAGAAGTGACCAAAATTCACAAGTGTTAACCGAGGTAATCATAGGGATTAACACATTGATCTCCTAAGAAGTGACCAAAATTCATAAGTGGCATGTAGGCAACAATATTTCCATGGCAAACCCTATTTCTATTTTTGTATACATCCTATTGTGTCTTTAATTAAATTTAAACATATATATTCTTCTATATTATATCTATGAGTCTTTAATTAGAAATACTTGTACATCAACCACAATAGTATTTTAGGTAGAACGTCAAAATTCATTAGTATTAGATATTTTTGTTTAATATCTATGAATAATAAAAATTATGATCTTCATTGATCTCTCTAATCGTTTTATAAGACATAAGACAATATAGGTTTAGATACTATATATCTATTTAGGTGTGATTTACTTTGTTTGTTATTCCATCCATATCCGTAGTTTTCCTTCCTTTTGGTATGGCATATCCATGTGCCTTGAATATGCAGTTAGGTAGTGAAAGGTCCTATATGGCTAGGGGGGTGACTAGCCTATTAAAATTCTAAAATCATTAGAGAAAATTTCTTAGTAGAGCAAATAGCTTAAATATGGTTGCTCTAGCTCTATGATAGGAATAGTATGGCAATTCCTATATTCAATTTCAAAATATAAAAGAATTTAAATCTCCGTGAGTGGAATCCTAACAAGTAAATGAATTGGGGTACTCCGTTTGGTTGCAACATCCTCTTTTTAGCTATAACTTGCTTGTCATCTCGATAAATCTCATTAGTTCTCTAATTACATTGCCATCAACACCAAAAACCACAATAGGGCTTGATTGCACTCAGAGTTCACTTGTGTACCGACAAGCTAGTCTCTGGTGGTGTCAATCAACACTTCTATGGTTCCTCGGTAAGGCCCACAAGCCAAACTCCCTGCAAGGCACCACAAGACACCACTAGTAAGTGAGGTACTCAACGATACGCGCAATCCACTAGAGTAGCAATTCATCGCTCCGACGGGAATGCTTAAGAACCCCTTACAATCACCGGGAGGTGGGCAAGAACAATCTCCTTCTCTTCCTAATGCCTCCAACAACCACCAGGCTGGCTAGGAGCGGTACTCTCCAAGAATAACAAGAAATTCACCGACCACAATGATCTTAAAGTGCCACTATATGCAATAAGCAAGCAATGCACTAAGATCTCTGTAAAATCTCACCAAGAAATGCATAGATAAGCAATGGAGTGAGTGGGAGTGAGTTCTCTAGGATCAAGAGATGTCAAATGATTCAAATATGCAAGAGAGATCCCCAAGAGGCGACCAATATGTAGGAAGCCATAGGCTCCCCTAGCCGTTACGCTTGAAATCTAGGCAAAGGATACACCCCATGAGGGCTCTAGACGCACTGACATCCGGCGTCCGGTGCGCGGATGCCTGCCACGTGTTGCTGGTTTGAGCCGCTGTCATCGATCTCCCAACTGCTAAACAAATTTAACCAAGCAGTTAAAGTGGCATAGGATGTGCAGTGTCTCACACTGACGTGTCTCGCTGCGCCCAATGGTAACTTCCTCGCCGGTCGGCCATTTCCGAACGCATCCATCCGGCACGGGTAGTGCCCTCGCCCGTGCATCCGGCGACGGTCTACAAACCTCCAAACGTTGATTTTCTTCATCGACGCATCGGGTGACCTACTAGCACCGACGCTGGCGTCCATGTGTCCGCTTACTCTCCCGGCCGCTAGCCATCAAGACGGGTGACATCGATAGTCTGCACTTGACGTGTGTGCACCGTTTGATGTGCATGTGTGTTTTCATTTTCCAAGGCATTTTTCAAATGTTAGAAGTTAGCACACTAGATCCTACATGCATTGTCATGGAAGTTAGATCTAGTGGCACTTGATCAAAGTTTTTGATGTATTTCTTCTCTTAATAGTTTGGCTATCGATCCTAAATCACTCACACACTCTATGGTGTCTTGAGTGCAAACCAAAAATGGTCCTATGTTTATACCTTTGCCTTGAGTCCATTTTTGTTTTTTTTTCTTTCTTGTTTTTCCAAGTCCAAGCATTTGATCATCCTTTGGATTATCTCCATGCATCCACCATGACCTCGATGTTTCACCACTTGGCTAGGATCATCTCAAGCTAGATCACACTTCACATAGATGAAGGGAATCGTGACGCCTAAGAAGGGGGGTGAATTAGGCAACTTAAAAATCTACTTCTAACTAAGGCCTCTAACTCCACCTAACTCAAACCTATTGCATTAACTGTGTATCGCAGTGGTTTGGTTGGACGAGCCACAGGATTTAGGTCCTAGGTTCGATCCACATGTCTCACACATTGTTCGGTCAAAAAACAGTAAAATATCTATGTGCAACTATGATTTTACTAGGTGTGATGCTATTTCTACCGCACAAAAGAGTTTTGCACCCTAATTTCTAATCCTATCAACTAGCCTATCGACTAAGCTAGGAAAGGTAAACAAAGCAAGGTAAATGCAAATAGTAATGCAGAAGGTAAAGGTGATAGAGATGCCAACTCCCATTGACGACTCCGGTATTTTTACCGAGGTATCGAGAAGCGTGCAAGATTCCCCCTAATCCTTGTTGGAGCCCCTCACAAGGAATCCCTCGCAAGGGCCAAGCTCTCGGTCAGGTAACTCTATGGATAGCCTCAGGCCTTCGCCACGTGAAAGTGGGTCTCCGACGTGCCTTCTGGCAAGCCTCTCCTGGATGCTCCCCGCCGTCTTCACTATTAAGCTTTCGGCAATTATTGCGGGCCTTGTTCCCTTTGGTGCTCGGTGACGGCCACACCACAATCGTGGTTAGTGTGGTCTCGCAAGACCTCGAGCCCCTCCAATGTGCAGATCTTTGGACATATACAAATCTCACTTAACACTAAGCCTAACCCTAGAGCAAGTGCATATGAGCAAGGTCTAACTAACATAAGCACTTCATAAAGCACCTACGCTAATCACCAAGTGATCTTTAAGCTCTATGCATGTGGAGAGCACAAATGAAGTGTAACCACACTCCTCTAACTTCCTTCAGCTCCCACACTCTCATTTGGCCGGTTGGATGGGGTATATATAGCCACAAATGAGAATACAGTGCGTGCCCATCATTGGTCATATATATAGCCACAAATAAGAATACAGCGCGTTGCCCATCAATTGGGCATAAAATCATGAGCCGGACGCCGGCCACTCATCGCCGATCCGCACAATAGCGTCCGACGCTCCTCCACGCGCCACGTGTTACTAGTCGTTTGAATTTGATTGTTGCCGCGCACACTCCGGTATTAAGCGTCGGACGCGTCGTCCGTCGCCATCGTCCGGACGCGGTCCGAGAGGGGTGGTACCGAGAGCATAATCGGACGCGCAAGATCGCCGACCATCGGACGCGACACAAGCTAGTGTCCGACTTGCGCGTTCTTTCTTCTTTTCCTTATTCCGGCTGGCCATCGAGGACGCTCTCGATGGTACTGCGGTCGGATGTACTTCATTTAAGGTCCAGCGTCCGTTGGTTGAAACTTTGTTTCTTTGCAATCTTCGCTTCGGGCTCGGTTCCAATCTTCATGCTTGGACTTTTAGTGATTTTTTGAGCCAAGTCATGATTTGCATCTGTGAGACTACAAAATAGACACTTGCAAACTTGTTAGTCTCATTTGGTCATCAAACACCCAAATCCAAACTAAAATTGGTCGAGGTCCATTTTCCTTGCAATAGAGAATAATGCTAGGGTATCATCAATTAGCCAAAACCAAACTAGAGATCTTCAAGTTCGAAGTTGTTGCCTATCCCATAACATCGGGAATCAAGATACTAGGTAAATTCCCCACACGTTCTTTGCGGTATGCAAAAGTAAATTTAATCTAGCTAAGAGGAATTTAAAAATAATTTCAATAAATAACTAAAGAAAAGACATCTCTTAATCTTGGATCTTCAACTTCAAAGAAAACATAGGTCACCAAATTTGTGGAGGATAATTTTTTAGAACTTAATGTACAACACAAAAATTATCGGGTTTACGGTGAAGAAACAGATTTGAAAGTACTAACACGCTAATGACCCAACTTACCTTTAGGGAGTTTGCGGTAAGGCCATGTTTGTTGATCATTTGATGATGGAAAGAAAGATATAAACATGTGAATTATTTAATGAGAATTTTCAGCACAAAAACCTTAAGATCGCAAGGATCAAGAAAGCAATACCCATATGAATTCCCAGCGTGTTGCCACGGGAATTTAAGGTTAGTTTTTTAGTGATCATTTGGTGATGAAAAGAAAGATATAAACATGTAAGTTGATCATTTGATGATGAAAAGAAAGATATAAACATGTGAGTTATTTAATCAGAATTTTCAACAAAAAAACCTTAAGGTCTCAAGGATCAAGAAAGCAACACCCCATGGGTTGCCACATAAATTGTTGATGGTTTGGAATAAGATTATATTTATATAAAGGGATAAATAATTATAAGTTAATGTTAGTGGATGGCGTGACATAATGGTAGTGGATGATGTGTCTTGCTTGCATGTAGATTATAATTACAAATGCTAGTTGACCATAAATGCGACTATTAGTGGAACGATAAGGTGGACAAACTTGCATGTTGAAAGAATTAGCTAGTGGGGCTGTTAGTGGAATGATGAGGTGGATAGCTTGCATGTTGAAATAATTAGCTACTTTGGGGTTGTTAGTGGAATGATGAGGTGGCTAGCTTACATGTTGAGAGAATTAGCTAGTGGGGTTTGTCTATATAGATGTAGTAGATTTATTTTATGAAAGTTTGTCCATAAGTAAAATTGAAAATCTTATGCTTGGTGTAACGTTTTATTTAAAACATTTGTTTTGAATGTTGTTAGAAAATAATAATTTTAGTTTCTACTCCCTCCCTCCAAAAATACATTCAATTCTCACTTATCGAGAAGGCAAACAATTGAAACTTTGACCAAATTTATATAAGAAAGTACTAACATTCATGATACAAAATAAGTACCACTAGATTTGTAATGAGATATTTAAGAGTAATATTGTGTGTGGCCACGACGTGCTCCTGTGGTGGCCACGATATCGATGAAATTTGTCCGTTAAATTTTTGATGAATGACTGTGGTTCGGTTGAAAGAACGGTGAATTTCGTGTTCAGTCTCACGACCCCACGCGGCGGCGAGCCCCGTCGCGGCCGTGATTGGCCAGCTAGTGATGTTGTCGTCGTCTCATTGGTTGAGGTAACGCCGGGTCAGCCGGCCTCGTGGTCCAGCAAAGACTCGGCCTAGAAGTACCACGCAGGCCGAGTGGATAAAGGCGCCGTGCACCGCACGGCTCTCGGCCGAGGGCTCGTGGCTTGTCGGCATACTTCTCTCTCCCTCCTCATCTCTCTCCAACTTCGGTGCAGCGAGAAAAAAGGCCGACCTCGACCTCGGGCGCAAGACACCCGGTGTCGTCCGCCACTTGGCGGTCTTGCGCGGCGGCTAAGGGGCGAGGGTGCGGCGCCACACCGCCGCCTCTGCGGTCGGCCCCGGCGGTCTTGTGCGGGCGCCCAGGGCGACGGTGCCCCGGCATCTCGGCGGCTGCGAGATCGAAGGTGACGGTGACCCAAGACGTGGCGACGCTCTTGCGTTGGCGGCTGGGGGAGGGTGGCCCGTGGGTGCAGCCACAACGGTGGGGCGCGAGGTGAGGGGCAACCTCGGTGGTCGCCGGCGCGGGCAGGACCCCCTGGCGTGGGTGCAGCCACAACGGTGGGCGCGGAGGTGAGGGCAACCTCCCGGTTGCGGTGGGGCAGGACCCTGGCGTGGGTGCTTTTGGGCGGAGCGAGGGGTAAGGCGACGCACCTCCGAGTCCGAGGTTCCCCCTGTCCTTGTTTTTTTGTTTCTTGGACAATCTTGTTTTTAATTCGGTGTTTTTTTTCGGGCGGGACTGGTCTCCTTGCTAAAAGATCCATTTTCCCTCTCGCTCCTTGCTCGGCCAAAATTCCGCTCCGGGAAGCGGGAACCTCGCGTGCGGATCTTCCGTCGCCGGAGGCCAACGACGGCGGCGGCATGTTCAGGCCTTCAAGGATGGGAGGCGGCGCGGCAGGCAATGCGATGAAGACGCGGGACAGATGAGCCCCTTTTGGGAGCGCGGGCCGTCGGCAAACGTGTCGGGCTGGTTCCGCCTGTGTTTTTGATCATCGACTATCGCCCCCCACCTTACTGCCTTACTCACAGGCACGCACGTTCATTAAGGCGAAGAGGATTAGTCTAAAATGGTTACGTGCATCTGCTATCCCCATTTGTCTATGCATAGTGTCCATATATTTGCGGTGATAAATGTGTTGATTCTCCCGATGACATACGTGATTTGCGGCAGCAGCGAGGCAATAACAACGGCGATGGGACTTTTCGGTTAACACAATCCCTCGATTTTGAAGAGATTAGGTAACCTGCTAAAATCACCTCTTTTTCTTTGTTTTGATTTTGCAACCTATGAGCTAAAGGGTGGAACATTATTCCCCTTTGGTGGTTCAGAAGTGTGAAGAGATTAGGTAGCTGCTAATATCACCTCTTTCTTTTTTGTTTTGATTTTGCAACCTATATGAGATAAAGGGAGGAATGTTATTCCCTTTTGTTGGTTTAGCGGCGTAAATCCATAGTATGAACTTTATTGTTTTGTCAACAATGAACAAGGATTAGCTTCGGTTTCTGCTGTGAAAAAGGGAATTCAGATTCAAATTTCAGTTCTTTTGCGAGAAGCATATCCAAAATTTATTTTACAAATATTGTCATATAACAGATGTTTTCCTCGCTCTAATATAAAGATTAGACATTGCGACCTCTATTTTCCTTGGTTTGTTTCAGTATCTGTACAGAGAAAACTAAGAACAGTGAACTTTAGAAGTATAATAAATGGTAAATTTGAGACACAAACAGTAAGTGTCCAAGATTGATATGGTGTGCCTGGTTACAATATTTTTTTCACGGGCATGCATGGTGATTTGTTTTTTTTGGGGGCATCAATTTGGTATTTCAGAAACAGATATATGCGCAACCAGCAGGACAAAAGGCAAAACATTGTTTGTTTGAAGTTACAATTGCTCCACTCTACATGTCATTTGGGTATCTTTGCCATTCATCAAGCATCGACCACGCCACTCTAGCTAAGCACCAGAGAGCCTTGCTATGCTCCTCACATGTTGTAACTCAAGTTCATTAGATTTATTACCATGTGTCCAAACAGAAACAAATTCAAACGTATGTCCTCAAACGCATTGACCTGCCACTATGACTTTTTTGCTCAGGCGGTATGTTGTGTTGTATAAACTGCCCTCCTTGGCGTTACGTCGGTTTCATGTAAAATTATGTACTATTTGGACATTAGCGTCGGCGTGGGGCTGTCTTGTGTAAGATATGGGTACTATTTGGGACGATCTCTATGTCGGTGTTTGAACATCTTGCAACTGTTCTTAAAATGGTATGCGTGTTGCCTTATTTTTATGTGTAGTGTTTGAAAATTTCCCGGATATAACCGTGGGCCATGACTTCGCGCGCATGGGCGCTAAAATCACTAGTGTTTTCAACATTCACCCTACCCTATTTCAACAGTTATGATTTTATTGGCAGAATCTTTTTTTTTAGCCTGTAAAATTTTAAAACTCGTCTTTTTTGTGACAAATTTTTAAAACTCATCACATGACCCCTATATTTTAGGCCCATCCCATACCATTTTTCTAAGGCCAACTCACTACCAGTTTAGGCCCATCCCATACCACTTTTCTAAGGCCAACTCACTACCAATTTTTTTAGACAGCCTACACCACTTTTTCTAAGCAGCCCACGTCATATTATTTTAGGCCCATCCCATACCACTTTTCTCTCATGTTAGAACAATTTTTTGACTTGATTTACATGTTCTCGAAAACAACAAATCAGCCGTCTCTAGAGATCGTTTTCTAGATGTGGCTAAGTACCTGCCCCTAGGGGGAAAATCAGCCGCTTCTGAAAGCATGCCGTGATGTCCGTATAATATTTTTTTTTCTTGTCTCATGCTTTTCATTTTTAGTTCATTTATAAATAAAAACCCATGCATGTGATCCTATGAAAAGCATGTCGTAATGTCAGTATAATGATTTTTTGCTGTTTAGTCCATTCACACAATAAAACTCGAGGTGCAGGAGGTAAGACCACGCAAGGGCATTGTTGTGATAGTCTGATAGAGAAGATGACATGGGGACTCTGATGGCTTAACCAGGTTAGGCCTTTGACCTATGCTTTGGCCGTAGGACAGACGGGAGGATTTATTTTACCTTAACCTTAAATTTGCTCTTATGAAAAGTTAAACCTAGAACATGAGGGGTGCTACGCGAGCGCTCTAACTGTCCCAGCTAATAGAGGTCGTTAAAACTTTAGTTCAACCATATCAACACGTTGAATTGGAAAAGAAAGATTTATAAAAATGCGCTGAGAAAAATTTCATCTATATTTTCTTTGTTTCAAAATTTCCATGCTCAATTCGAATACTTCTTCGTCCCTGACTCCCTAGCAGCTAATTTGAACTTGATACCACCACCTTATTCGTTTCCAGTCCATAGAGTATATGACCCTCACCCCCATAACTATTCGTACGTATTCTGTGTTCACGTCATCCTTCAAGTTGCCATATTTCAGGATTACTTTTCATGTGCTTTGTCCTTCCATGTTTATGTTGATACGCCTTTGGTTACTACGTGTTTCTGCCACGCCCTTGAATGTTTTTCATGCAACTCTAATCTCTGTTACTATTGGCAGCTACTGGTGTACTGTTTCAGATTAAAATTGACCGGCCATGTTTTTTTTTTTTTCTAAATGCTATAAAGTTGGCATTAGGGCACTCCCGACCCAAAGTTAAGATGGTGTCGATCAACCAAGTAATATGCGGTATTAATATTTACTGAAAAGAGAGGAAATGGTCTCTTATAAGAAACTATGTTTATACGGCAACCAAGATACCATGAAATATGATAGGCGGATGATGACAAGAGAAGATATCTGTTGACACCCAAAAATGTCCTGTTATATTTTTGATAACTTAGACGCATCAAGAAGGCCATGGACATGATTGGAGTGTGGAGGCAACAGGCCGCGGAGAAACACGCACCGAACGCTAGGGCTTGGCTGAGGCGTGTCCGCGCAAGCGTCCCCCCGTCCGGCGGTGGGGCGCGTGCCCCTTCACGGACGGCGTCCGGCGTGGCGTCGGACGATGGACACGCCGTGTTCGGGCGCTAGCATACGGTGATCCCCCGGCTGCGCGGGGATCTACGGACCGCGTCCCCGCCTCGAGGGAGCATCTAGCGCTATGTCGCTTGTTGTCCATTCCAAACCCGATCGTGCTCCTATTCGGTTTTTGAAAAGGTTTGGCGATTGGAAACGTATCTAATACGGTTCCTAAGGGGATAAGACTACCCCTCTATATAATGAGAGGTTCATGGCTGATTTGATCCCATCCACATCCAATCGACATTAGATCAATCTATCAACTCCTCAAACCTATTTTCTCTTCTCAACCCCTCTACCCCTGTTGTTCGGCGACGTTCTCTGCGAATTTTCGTCAAGCATCCTAGGCAGCCTTGCTGGTCCTAGGAGATCCCTCACGCGTCGTTCTCGGGCGGATCTTTCCGGACTGCGTTCGAGGTCGTTACAGCCAAAACCGAGCTCTACATCGGCCTTTTCGATCTCTAGATCATCTTGGTTAATTACGTTGTGGTTCTTGTTACGTTTGTAGGTTGTTTTCAACCTCGAGGGCGCCCAAGACCCACCGGTGTGTTGAGGCGGTCACCGATTCGTGTCAACAATATCGTGTAATAAAAACACGTCGTTGACGTTGGATCCGCTCTCGCTCTCAATAGTAACGCAAACACAGAAGAGAACACAAGAGAACAATTGTGGGACTATTCTTTATTGCTATCGGAATATTGATGATTACAAAGGAGGGTCTCCCACATATATATAGTCCGAATAAGTCTTAGAGTTTAGAAATCGCCCAAACGGACTAGGATTAGGATTCCTCCTTCTCCTCTTTCTATATTTCAAAGTTACAACACTCCCCCTTAGGCGATTACCACGATATGATGCCTCGTTAAAAACTCCATCCGAAAAACCCAGTGGGAAAAAACGGTTTACGGAGAAAAGAGTACATATATACCTTTATTGTTAATTGCACATAGATTGCCTCGTTAAAAACCTTTATGAGAAACTTAAAAAAAACTCATAATAGGAAAAGAGTACAATCTATTGTGAAGGAACTGTATTAAAGTAGTGTCTACATGATTTGGCAAGCACTACCACAAATATAGCAAACATTGTTAGTTGGTAAACCAATATCACTAGGATATGAAGCCGCCACTGGACAAGTAGCACTATAGCAGTGACGCCCAAAAAATTTTTCCCACCGCCGGTCTCCAACCAGAAAATGATTAAAAACTCCTACACAGGCACACAGCCATCGTCGTGACTCGTGGCCTACGAGCCCCATGCAACAGTCGCCGACGCCACGAGTCCTGCACAAAGAAAGGGGAAGACTCAATGCTTTCTACTTCTCTAATTACTGTTACTACTACTCATTTTCATTCAGATTTTTAAACCAACGTGACCCTAGTAACAAGATACGCAAATTTATGAAATGTTTTTTTAAAAGATCCGGTGATGACGGCTTATATTAGTAAGCAGTAGGGAGAAAATACCTTTTTTTTTTGCGATGTGGGGAGAAAATACTCTTCTCTTTTTGCAACGTAAGGAGAAAAAATACATGTGACATAGGCAATACAACTAGAAGCCTCTCTTGCTCGTTAAGGATTACCGACCCTGGTGTGAAAAGTCAGGGCTTACTTCACACAACTAAAGAGAGAACAAGAAGCATGAGAAAAAGGAACTACATATGTATCACTGCTTTTCTTCTCATCTTTGGTTCCGGCGCCAACATATTTGTTGCTTTCTTGTATGAACCATTTTACACGCTAACTAGAGAGTATGTTATGGTTGCAGTCACACTTGGTGGAGGTGCCCCATTGTACCTTGTTAGGTACAACTTAATAACCTCATCTCCATTTGGTTCAGCAATGGCCCTAGGGTCAAGCATTTCTACCTATCGGGTTAGACGGTGTTCGCCCTTCGTGATACTAGCACAACTAGAGGCTAGGCTGCCAACCGTGTGATCTACCTATGTAATTTTGGCTACAGTTTTCCTCTAGTAGTGATCTACGAAGATGGCCAGCTTTTGTCATTGTGATCGAGACTAATGAATGAGGGTCGGCCTGACCTCTCGTTAGTGGAATTCTCCTCCATGAGAGGCGCCCCGACCAAGGGTCCTAGTTGACCAGGGTGGTCACCAAAGACACACCAAAGGAGGAGTGTCACCATCAGAGAGGAGGTCTCATCACCTTCGTCATTGGCCCACCGATGGAGATTGGATCTTCTTATTGAGCTGCCACTCCCGATTAGAAGGGTTGGACGATACAAGAAAGGTTGGCTTCACCTATAGCGCGGGGAGACATAAAGGTATACGCGAGAGGCATGGTGGTGTCCGGTGGTGAGGTATTCTAGGGTATGGATCGGGCGAGATATCTATCCATCCTTCTTGAAAGACCCCATTGATGAACTACTAGAAAATCTTTGATATGCAAAGAAGTCAAATAGGGTAGGATCTATGTGCCTAATGGACCATAGGTCCATCCACATGCCACCCAAGGTAGTAGACGTGCTAGCTCAATGTATGGATGGCACGGTGATGATGGTGGGGCTATCGCACAACTAGATCTCAAGGACATGGGCAGGGAGGGAGAATGAATGGAGGTCTAGCATGGAGGGAATAGGGGTGGAGAAAGGTATACACACCTACTAACGAGGCCGAGTCATCCGACAATCCAGGTTCAATGGTGAGGATGGTGAGTGGTGTTGTAGTCGCCATTTGCAACCCCTCAGTGGACGTACGTACAATATCAGAATGTCATAAACTCAAATATATGAAATGCAAATATGGTTTTGGGAAGAGGATACAATTTAGATGGTGAGGGGGAGGTATTTAGCACCAATTAATGAGGTAAACCATGTCATAAACAAGGAGAAAACAATAAGATCAGATGGGCCTCACCCTGCAAAAAAATCTTTGTGGAAAGGTTCTCGGTTCATTTTCCTACAAACCTATAAGAGTCGCTTTAGTGGTGCAACAGGTGTGTCCCCTAGCTAAACCCCATTAATATAGTAGGACATATGTTAAATTGTTCAACATACAGGTCTTTCATATGATTAAACTGATGAGGCTCTCAAAAGATTTGTCCTTCTACATACCCCTATTAAATGGCATATTAAATTGTTCAACATATATCTTTCATATAATTAAATTGATGTGTGATAAGAAACTAACACATTCGCTTTCATGTAGAAAAAAAAAAAACTAAACAGACTAAACAGAGGATGCATAAATTCAATAGGGTTTGTTCTTACGAATTACAATTCTTTGGTTTCTGATGCACGTAATCATGGATATCATAACAAATCATCTGCTTCAGGCCGGACTTTTACTACATATACTACTACTGCTACTGCTATAAAATTGACGTTTGTCTCCGGTCACAGCCCTGGATTAGTATGGACTTATATTGTGTAGTTTGATAACATGATCAGTTTCAAACCCAAAGACTAAAACCTAACCAAAAAAGAAAGAAAAAAGGAACTGGATTGGTCAGCTATTTTTTTTTTTGACAACATTGGCCAGCTAAATTAACTAGATTAACATCAACTTTGCATTGCGTCGATATAAATTAGCAAGAATTCGATTCATGACTTCTTTCTTCTTTTTTTGAAAAATCTGGAGGGGCCGAAGCCCCTAATGACTTCTTTCTTCTACTTCCAGCCTACATCACTTCTATTTTGTTTCTCCTTAATCCTTATTTGGCCCCTCCGATCCGGTCTAAAAGAACTCGCACGGGTCGCCCAACGGCACGCTGACGAGCCCAGTGTCACCATGCCCCACGCCGTCGTCGAGCAACCAGCTCTCCAGCATTGAGAACGATGGCCCCGGCCCCGCGGTGCCCGCTCCCTCCACCTTGCTCTTCCTAGCCGTGGACATCTCTGGCATACGCGCTGTGCCACTGTTGCTCGCCGACGGGCCCTCATCGCCGGAGAATGCCGACACGGAGGAGGCCGAGGACCTCGACGCGGACGACACCTTGCCTGCGGCGCCGGGGTGCATCCAGCCCTCCAGCAGGCGCGCGATGTTCTCGGCGCTGGAAGCGTATGTCGCCTGGCGAGCTGGCGCCGTCGGTTGCTCCTCCGGCTTCGCGGACGGAGGCACAGCGTCCAGGGACAGTGCCTCCCGGAGTGCCTGGCGCGCGGTGTGGATGTCCGTCTGCAACCGCCGCTCCCACTGCCCCTTGGGCGCGGCACATCTGCCGCTCTTGGCCTCGGCGCCAGCGCCCGTCTTATCGACCTTCTTCTTGAGGTGCGTGTTCCAGTAGTTCTTGATGTCGTTGTCTGTCCGCTCCGGCATGTACGACGCGATCGCGGCCCACCTGATCGTGCAAATTAAAACCCAGTCGGTCGTTAGCTAGGGCTCCTCTGCTGAGAAGTCACAGTCGATCTTCAAGTGGAATCGAGTGGAATTACCTGTTCCCAAGCAACGCCTGGAGGTGGATGATGAGCCTCTCCTCTTGGTCACTGAAGTTGCCGCGCTTGATGCCCGGGCGGAGGTAGTTGGTCCACCGGAGCCGGCAGCTCTTGCTGCAGCGCATCAGCCCTGGATCCACCATGGTCCATTAACAAGAGCAGCCACCGAAACGATTCAAGGAATTGCACGACAGCAACAGCCACCTAGTCTAGAAAGAAACAAAGACAAACTCCGGCAGGGTGGTACCGGTGTTGGAGGGCACGGCGCGCCAGTTCCCGGGGCCGTGCTCCTGCACATAGGAGACGAGCACGAGGTCCTCCTCCGGCGTCCAGGGCCCCTTCTTCACCCCATCCGTCTCGCAGCACGGCGACCTCCCCATGTCTTGGTTCTTCCCCGGCGCTCCTCCAGCAGTTGCAGCCGGCCGGCCAGGTGGCCTCTCTGCGTGCGTGAAGCTAACTTGGCCACAGGAAGAGCTTTGACCCCTTGACCCCTGGGCCCTGGCTCCGCCTCGGCTTGCTTGTCACTTTTTCTCGGGAATGGCAGGAGAATGGCGCGAGACAGAAGGATACAAGATACAACGCAGGATGGTGAGGTGGGTTGGTCCGCGACTGCTGGTGTTTATATAAGCACCTTCACCTATAGTTTAATTGCATTAATTTTAATATGACTTTAGACACAATACTTTTTGTATAACTAACTAGTACAACTAATTTCTTACTTTTGTGACTCGTTATCTGTCCTTGTATCATAATATATCGAATTTTTGTCCTCTTCTGGCTATAGAAACAATTATTTATCAATTTTTTTTGAGGTAAAAAGTTTTTTTTTTGTCAGGCTTGTGGTTTTAGGCTAAAACTTTTTTTTTTTTTATTTTGGACCCAAAAATGACATATTATGACTACATAAGTTACAATGAAATAAAGCTCTAATTTTAGTCTCATAATTAAAACGAAGTTAAAACACATGCAACTAAATAGTTAAGGATCTGTAATTTGAAGTAGGACACACACAAGAAATATGACATGTACTAGTGCAAAATATAACTACCGGATACGATGGTGCTTATTTAATGCAATGTCAACTCAGCGGTCGCCAACTCGCCATCACGGACGAAAAATTAGGTTAAGCGTCATATTGGTCATAGCAACGATGGAACTGCTGGATTACGTTCAAAGAAAAACGAGATGGAACTGCAGAAGGCATAGTAGTCTGTAGTCCCCCACACTCCCCTAGGTAGTTGTAGTAGCAACTAGTACTCGTATACTAGGACAAGGGCACACCTTTGGTGCGCCGCCGTGGTTGTGTTGGCAGTCATGCGAAAAATGCGCCGTGCTTCTGCGCCGTGCATGTCCATGTGTATAGATATATGTAAAATGTTTACTGTATTCGTTGCCTTCTTAATATCCTACTAGTGAAATCTGCAATCAGTCTTTTCAAAGAATTTAATAACTACTGCTCTTAAATCTTTATGAATGAGCATTTTGTATTAGATGCCCTTTTCTAATTACAGGGCTTAGCTTCTTCTTTCTTAAAAGCAAACTATAGGGGTGTACCGTACACCCATAGGTGGAAGTTGGATGTCCAGATATTCTCTAGTTTAAAAAAAATAAACTAGAAAGAAATAGTCCTCCACCAAAATTTAAATTTCTAGTTTATTTGCTAAAATCCATAGATATCCAAATTAATTTAACCTTCCACCTCTAAGTACCAACTGTAGATATGAACTCGCTGCTGAGTGCTGACTAGTAGTTATATTAGAACACAGTTTGTTTGTTGTACATGTAAATAAACTCTGACCTATATATAAAAAAATACCATGAAAAAAAAAATGCGGGTTATAGAATTTAGCGGGAGGTTGGCCAGAACGCAATAGCGGCGCTATTAGCGCGCTATTTGGCATCGCGACAGGTGCTTCTGGCTGCTATTAGCTTATTTATTTCGGCGCGCTATAGCGCGTTATTTTTCAGTGGATAAAATATCAATTTTCTTGAAAAAAAAAACTCTTTGAAGTAGGAGTAAGCAACAACAAACACATGCATGATCGTGGAAGGTACAGGTCAGTATCAATCGCTACTATAGTACGTACTACTACACACTGTACAGTGTCGATATATAAAGACGAAGCAAATGGGACGACAATTGTACGAACGATTCGGTGCACAAATCCAAGTCTACCTGTCAAGCTATCAGTCCTGAGTCCAGTACAGCTTTTTATGGGGCGGAATAATACTGGAATATGACATGTTTCTTCTTTCTTTTCCTCTGAATGCTTTACAGGCGTTTTCAGTTGTCACTAGGATTGGGTCAACATATATTAACTTTCAAATCTCTGGAAATTAAATGGAAGTATCTCTCCCGTCTTTGAAAGATGCAATTCACACTTTTGGTTAAATCAAAAGATTAAGTTTAATCAAAGTTATATAGAAATATTAACATTTATAATACAAAATAAAGATCATTAAGATAATTATGAAATGTATTTTCATAGTGAACCAAATTAGAGACATAAATATCAATACCATTCACTACAAACTTAGTCAAAGCGTCTATGGACCGGGTCTCTCACGCGTCTACCCGCTTTGTCCCTCTATGGACCGGGTCAGGGATGTCAAAGTGGTAGACATGTGAGAGGCCTCATCGCGTTATGCCCTAGGCGCGAACCTGTTCAAAGAGTGGATGACAAAGGAAGGGAGAAAATAGGACCCAATTAGGGTTTGAAACATGTGGCGTTACCCGCCTGCTAGGCTCTGGGTGACTAGAAGATATCTAGGAATATTCTTGACGTCGATCAACGTTGGACCCTTGCGCCCAAGCCAAAGGCTAGAGTGTGCGTGGTGATGCTTGCTCAATAGCCACATGACCCATGGTCGAAAGTTGCTTTAGCTTGGGCGAGCCCCCGATCGTGGACAATCCAAACAACGACTTTAGATTTCCGGCTCTTTTCCCAAAAATGAGCATTTGGGGCCCACAAGCCATTCGCTAAGTTTCTTGTCATGGGTTCGAATCTTGGTAGTAATCAGGTTGTTTTGACGTGGGTCGGTGTGTAGCTCTCCGGTGTCTAAAAACACAAGGGATTTATCCTGGTTTGAGTGTCTTAGACCTACGTCCAATAACGGAGAAAGAGAAAGATGTGAATGGAACGATATGCTATAGTTCTAGGGTTTGGATTGCTCGGGTTAGGTGAGCTAGCCCAAGACTCAATCTTAGTTTGCTAGTTTCTAGTTTGATTTGTAATGTCCCTTCCTTATATAAGGGTGATATGGGAGTTTAAATTATATTATAATCAGTGGTGGAGGACAGGTAAAAACCAAGGTGTGGCGTAGAGTTGACATAGCTTGGTTGTTGGCATAAAAATTAAGAAATAACGCATGATGCAGCCTTGACAAAGAAGAGTCAAACAAGTTTGAGGTATGGCAGCTGCCACACCTAGCCCTACCGAAAGTGCTCCAAAGATCGATTATAATAGGGTTTTTTACTAGGGTTATGGGTCGAGCTTCGAATCCCCTTCGCGGTCGCGGTTGCCATTCTTTGGTATTCTATATCAGAGGCACGTCAGCACCACAATAGTCTCCTGGCGTCTTCTATCACCACCTGGAGCTGATCAACAAGTGTTATTTTGTTGACATTAGAGCAAGTATTATAATACAGCCCAGCAAGCCATTTTGTAAGGAACCTTACAGCCTTCTCCCAGCCACTCATACAGTAGTTAACTCCTTCTAATTAATATAGGACTCACTTGTCTATCTCACATGTTGCCTTGGTTCTTGTACCCAAGCTGGCTGTAAGCTTACAGCCCGTTTCTCCTCTCTCTCCTCTCTTCTCTCCTCCACATCAGCATTTAGCCGTCTTACAGCCGGCCATAATACTTGCTCTTATTCCATCTCTAGGGCAACCTTCCCGTGGCTTCCTTCGCACGTTGTCCCACTCAGGCACCTCACAAGGCTGCTATGTGGGTCCGAGGTTGTCTAGGTGGTGGACACATGGGAGAGTTCATCTGACACATCAGACCTTGGGTACTCTGTTCCGGTACTGGCCAACACAGCCTCGCCACGGAGAGGAAACATGCCCCTTGCAGAATCCAAACACCTTGCGGTTTTTTCCTTTATGGGTGTTTATAAAGTTTCTCACTTGATGGTTTTAAGAGCAGCTCCAGTGTGCTGCGCAATCAAACCGAGAGGAGAGAGAAGCAGTAGTATGGTTCGCTTTTAACATTGGAGCTACCGAACCGAATGCGTCGATTTTTCAGAGCGACTCTTCGTTTCGGTTCGAACCGAGGGAATAAACAATGCAAACAAATACGCATGCAGCAGATATCAAACAGGAAAAGCAGGGGGGCTACACGCTATCTAAGCGCTGCACGAATTATTTATACTACCGTATGGGACCCGCCAATCGAACTCCACACTGGAGCACCGAACCATAACAAAACGTCGATCGTTGCAGGGCCCACACGTTGCTGTAAATCGAACTTCACACTGGAGCTGCCCTAACAAAGCAACAAGTACAGTGCATTAGGCGGCAACAATGTAAATCTTTTCTTCATTTTCTAGAAGTTTTTAATGAAACATGAGGTAGTAGTCACGGTTTTCGTCCAAGGGAATAATTATCAGCATCCGCAACTACATAATTCCAACAGGATGGAAGGGTCGTGCACTCGCGTTCCCAACTAACCTAACGCCGCCGCGCGATCTCCGTGGGCGCGGCCTCCTCCTCTGCCGCGCGGGCAATGCGCCCACCGGCACCGCGCGGCATGCTGGCCCGTGTTCTTGCGCCGCAGCCACAACACGGCACCAAACACGCAGGCGCACGGGCTGCGACTCTAGGTGGAAGCTCAATTTAATTTGGACATCTATGGATTTTGATAAATGACTTAGAAATTCAAATTTTGGTGGGGGACCACCTCTTTTTAGTTCATTTTTTTGAACTAGAGAGTATCCATTGGACATCCATGGACATACAACTTCCACCTAGAGCTGCGACACGTAAGTACGTACCGACGTACGGCGGGTACCGGTACGCCTAGCCATCTACGTAGGTAGGTACCCCATCGGCATCCTCAAAACGGCGTCGTCGTTTAGCCGGGCAGGCAGACAAGGGCAGCCAGAGCCATGAATTCTCGCGCGTGCGCACGCCATGTCGCCATGGCGTCGATCAATACGCGACGAGCAGCAAACGGGTGCCTGCCAGCATTCCACTGCCGCGGGTAGTATATATCAGATCAGCCGACAGTCGCACGTAGAGTACGAGTCATTTTGTTATAAGTACAACTACTACTACTGTATGCTAGTCTAAGTATACGACACTCGCATCTATCTATATACATAATATACGTCGATGTAACTTGTAGTAGCAAGTCTGCCCTCCGATCCCCTCCAATGGCCTACGAATCAAAGATCAACTTACACCAAGTACATTGATGCTACACAGTCTCCCTCCGACTCCGAGAGGAGTTTGTGAGGCAGGACGCCTAATCTAGCTAGCTAGCGCGTGCTCCTAATGATCAAATCAAGCAGGATCGATCCAACAACAGGAACAGGAATGTAGGCGTACGCTCTTTTTCGCACAATCAAGTGCTTGTCCACCACGCGCGGTCCACGGATTGAAATTAAGGAGCGAGGACGGGCATACGGCAGCGCGTCAACCCACGGACCTATAGGATGGCATCGCAAACCGCCGGCCGGCTGGTGACGCGGGTGAGTCATGTCTCGTCTCAGCAGAGTCGCGGCACGGGCGCGCGCGTGCGGCGTGCGCTAGCTAGGCGGCTGCCATCAGGGGTTATTGCGGCGTTGCGGGCGGCGGCTCGGCGAGCTAGCTAATTTGGTGTGGGAATGGGACTGACGACTGATCGACCAGCGCCACGGCCGAGTCGTTACTTTACTCCCATCGACGCCGGAGCACGACATGGCCATGGTCACCATCGGCGCGGCGAGCAGCGCGCCGTTCATTTGCACGACGGCAAGGCAAGGCTGGGATCGATTTATGTGTCCGGCAAGGCAAGGTCAGTGCGTGCGTGAGCGGCCGGGACTACTGCTGGAGCAGTAACGAACCGTACGTCTCTTAGATAGGTCGATTCGATCAACGGCACTGCAGAGAATTTGGTGCACCGGCCGGAAGCGAAAGCAATGTGCTCCTAGCTAGAAGACGACGAGGCTCGTCTCTAGCCGCACGGGTGTTGACTCTCTGTCCCCTTTGCCATCTCTGCGGAGACAGACAGACGTGTAGTACCAAGATTAGATGATAGCAACTTGACCGGCCCGATTTTTTCATTAAAAGCAATACCACCAGCTTTGCACACGTAATCCCCCCGTTCCAAAATAAATGTTCATCTCAGGAATCTTCATGAGAGTCAAATTGTCTAAAGTTTGACCAAATCTATATAAAAAATAAAATAATATTTATGATGTATAATCATTGTTATTATGTTGAGTATGAAGTATACTTTCACAATAAACTTACTTGGAGACCTAAATGTTGAGGCTATTTTACAGTATTACTAGTATACTAAATCCGTTTTAAATTATAGTTCGTTTGACTTTTTTTAATCCTAACTTTGAACACTCGTCTTATTTAAAATTTTATGCAAAATAACACTTATTTTGGTGTGGATTGCTTTATTAACAAATGGTCTTTAAGAATAACCTTAATTTGACTATTTTTGCATAAATTTTTTGAATAAGACAAGTGGTCAAACTAGAGGTCAAAAAAGTCAAACGAATTATAATTTGGAACATAGGGTATTTATTTTGGAAGGGAGGGAATAAGCTGTAGCACTATCTGTTGGTATTGTAATGACTGCGAAATTTTTTTTGAGTACATCATGACCGCGAAATAGAACGGAAGCTGGACCAAAGATGGAATATTCCAAGCTATTAGTTTTTTTTTAAGTCCAGCTAGTTATAGGCTGTATATACCGTGTTTATCGGCTGTGCAGCCTGTTAACAAGGAAAGGCCTTTTTGAACAAAGTAAAGTAGGATTCTCGAGTAAGCCCAGTAGAGGTTACATTGCTAAATGGGCAGGACAACGTAAAACTCAGCCCATCATCGTCATCTTAAAACAAAGACGATAGTCCATGCAGCCCAACAAGGAGATGGAAAGCCCAATCCGAGCAGCCGCTCAATCCTAGCCGTCCGCTCCCTGTCGCCTCCCGAGCCAACCATTTATACCCCTATCGCCGCCGCCGCGGAGCTCTCCCCTCCCTCTCCCTCCTCCTCTTGCCCTTTCCTTCCCCTCCTCACCCACGCAGCCTCACTAGGGTTTTATCGGCGGCGGCGGCGAGATGGTGCAGCGCCTCACCTACCGGAAGCGTCACAGCTACGCGACCAAGTCCAACCAGACCCGGGTTGTCAAGACCCCAGGTTCGCCCCCCCATCTCTCCATCCATTCCTTCTCGATCTGGGAGGAGTCTTCATCTGTGCTGTGTGTCCTTGGTTTGTATCGATTGATTGATGGGTGCTCGCTGGATTCTTGCAGGTGGGAAGCTTGTGTATCAGTACACGAAGAAGAGGGCCAGCGGGCCCAAGTGCCCCGTCACCGGGAAGAAGATCCAGGGGGTGAGTGAGTGATTGATTGATTGTTACCGCAGCTCTTCTCTGCTCGGTGTGATGCATTGATCTTTGGTACCGCGGTTGGGAACTGGTAGCTATGTTTGTGTGCTATTGAAGTAATTGGTGTGAATTAGTAGATTTTAATTGGTTGTTTGCATGCGAATCTGCGGACCTGCGGTGGTATATGAATTGCAGTGGCACCACATTGTGCTTGTATAGGTCTATATTGGAAGATTTCTGTAGTTAAATAGATCTTTAGGCGGATGTTTGGTTGGCCTCCAGGCAACCTTGCCTGGTAGGAGCTGCAACCCCAGGCATCAGATTTTGATTGCCTGGTCAGGATCTCTGCCTAGACAGCTGGTTTGCCCCGTGGGGCTCCCAAGCAAACGATGCCCTATATATATCTAGCTCTTGTACAAACCTTTTCCTTGTGTAAATGGCAGTGTCTTGTGGCACCTGAAGTACTTGGTAAAATAGTTACAACCTATTGATGCCATTTGGGGCAAAACATGTTACTTGTTACTGGGATGTTATTGCTGTTGTTTAAAAATAGTGTTCTTGCTTACCACATACTTGATTGAAAGTGACACATTATAGATCTGTCAGGTAATCTTTTCTGCTGCTTGCTTCAGATT
Organism: Hyparrhenia diplandra; assembly: GCA_015847255.1. NCBI lineage: Eukaryota > Viridiplantae > Streptophyta > Magnoliopsida > Poales > Poaceae > Hyparrhenia > Hyparrhenia diplandra. The sequence goes on from JADLZK010013322.1 coordinate 65,074, forward strand.
CATCATTTTGTGTATATGTTAATTCTCAGGTGAGACTGAGTGCCTGAAACTTATACAAGTTAGGAGCATGTGCATGTTATTTTTTAAACCATACTGAGTTATGACTTGAATTGCGAAGAACATTCCACTGATCACTTTCCCAAGTTGGCCGACCCTGCCAAACTTTCTTGAAGCAAATTGCTGTGTTCATACTATCTTATGTTGTACTTGTTTACTTGCATACGATCTTGTGTGTAACGCTTAATTGCTTAACTGATGAAATGGTGTGGTTGTGTCAACATTTGTCAAGCAAACATTTATGTTGAGATGTTACCATGTTGGCACTGAAGCTAAATAAGTGAAGTTGATTTCCCCAGTTTTCCCTGTTCATTAAATATACTGTTGTCATGTTAGGTTCATCAGAATCACTTCTTTGGCATTCTGTTTTTGTTTTTGGTTGAAGTTTCAATTGGTTGGTCTATCTCATTATGTCTTAGTTTGTCTTCTGTGTGTGCTTGGGTTACTTATTTTGTTGTTTCCATGGCATAATATTCTCCATCACATGATCTGCTAATTTCCCCAGAACTATGTATTCATCTGCTATTCAATGTGAATTTTCCACCTACTATCTAATGCTATTGTTTCCATATCTCCAGATCCCCCACTTGAGGCCTGCTGAGTACAAAAGGTCCAGGTTGCCAAGGAACCGCAGGACTGTGAACCGTCCTTATGGTGGAGTACTCTCTGGAATTGCTGTTAGGGAGAGGTGAGTAATCTAGAGGTCGATATATTGTGATGTGGAAGCCCAGGATCTGTCATCTTGTAGTCTTATGAGTTACAACTACTCTATGCAGAATCATCCGTGCTTTCTTGGTTGAGGAGCAGAAGATTGTCAAGAAGGTCCTGAAAATACAGAAAACCAAGGACAAGACAGCTGCAAAGTAGAGCTCCAGGAATGGAAAGCCTAGCACTGTTTTGTACACTGCAAACGTAATTTTGGTGGATGGAAAATCTAGTTGCCTTGTTGAGCATTTAGCATGTGAGACATACCTGTTGAAGTGTTGAGTTTAGAGAGTCTGGACACTGGAATCCCTTTCACCTTTGAATTGTTGGATATCGGAACATCTGTTCCCCTAGTTGCTTTGTTATGAATTCAGACCATATCTGGGTAAGATCAGCTTGACGAATACCTTCTGGTTTGTAGCATCTTTTTTGCCCATGTTGCTCTCTGTTGCTCTTGATTTCCATTCTCTGTCTTGCACAACCATTGAGCCTGGGTTTAATGCAATAAACAAAATTCTTAACCACCATTTGGTTGTTAGATACTAACTCTGTTCCAAATTGTAGGTCGTTTTGGCTTTTCTAGATGCATTTCTTTTTGCTATGCATCTAGGCGTATAACTAGGTGCACAAGAAAAAGACATGTATCTAGAAAAGTCAAGAACTATAATTTGGAACCGAGGGAATACTAAGCAAACGATGGCTATAGGCATTGAAGAGTTGTATTGTATGTTTAGCAGTGTGACTCTGTATTATTTATTTTGTCGATATATCATCATCATAAGTACTCAGACCCACAATTTTCACACTGACAGTGCAATATTATCCTGGTTGATTGGTATAAGTTTGATGGGAGATGCAAATCCAGCGAAGTAACTCTCCCTCTCTGTGTACTGTAGTTTAATTCAAACTACCCCAGTGTGGCATCTCAGCCTGGGCAAACGGGTACGTAACGTAAGACCACCGTAGACGGTGATAGCTATTGGTATTTTGATGTAATGAAGTGTTCAAACTTTGCCTAAAAACAAAAGTATTCAAACTTGCCATTTTCGCACTGAAAGTGCAATATTTATCTTCTTATGATATGGCACTAAAAGTGTATGTACAACACAAGTTTTCCTTCTCTCTGTTAGCTTTGCTGTTAACAATATGCTATAGCTCGAGGTATCTACATGGCACTCCTAACCAAAACTGAACAAAAATATATGTCTCTACAGCTAACAGAAATGCTAACAGATGAAGGAAACTCAAACTCACATCAGGTGTAGTCTGTACATGTACTGTAATCTATGAGATAGTACCTCTCACTTTCCATAGTGCAAATGAGTAATGCAATTGCTAACTGCCGCTGCCCTAGTGTGGCAGCTCAGTCTGGACAGCAGCTGGGCTAGTCAGGAAGGACTCCCAGGGTATGTTGCACCTCCACTCCTCTGAAGAATCTGCACCCAGATCAAACGGGAAGTTGATTCTCCCCGCAGCTTCCCCCCAGTCACTGCTGTTGCTGGTGCTGAAGCCATTGCTAGGCTTCCTGGTGGACGAGTCCTGACTCCTGCCACCGATGCCGCCATTGACATCGGCAGAAGAATCGACCACGAACCCACTGAGGTGATGATCAGGATGCGCGCCGAAGAAGATCGGCGCCGCAGCTGCAGCCTTCTGCGGTGCCGCCTGCACTTCAAAAGGGAAGGTGATTGGGAAGTTCTGGGGCTCCTCGGATGGGCTGCTGTTGAAGTTGATGAGCTTGCATGAGGAACCGTCCAGAGATGGGTTGCTGTTACCCTTCTGGTGCTGACCTTGCAAGCCATGTCTGTTGGTGAACTGGGCCGCAGGTGCAGGCGGTGCAACTTGCAGTGAGCTCTCAAGAGCAAATTCTGAAGCTTGCACCGACTGCAACGCGGTGAACATGTCTGCCTCTGTTGCCCCAGGAAGTGGAGGCCCCCATGTATGCGACAGCGCTCGTTGCGCCATGGAACTGGTTTTCTTGAAGATCCTACAGATAGTCCAGGAATCCTGTTGTTTGTGGCACAGAAAAAAAAGGACTTCATTCAGAACTTGCCAAAATAACGTTTGAATTTAGCTCTTGAACTGTTGTGCAATATGGACTTACATTGAGTGGAATGGTCTTGTCGATCGGACGCTTGGGGAGCGAGGGATCGGTGAGGGAAGGGAGCCTAAACTCATGCATCATCCAGTCAGTTTTCATCCCTCTTGCTGCTCTCCCTTTGTAGAACACAAGGGACTTCTTCAGGCCTATGCACTTGGTGCCCTCGGTGGAGTAGATCGGCCTGTCTGTCCCTGTGGCCTTCCAAAAACCGGCTGCTGTGACTCTGTTTGGTCTAACACTGTTGCGGTATTTCCGATCCCTTGGGCAGTAGAAGTACCACTCCTTCTCGCCGGTGCTCGCAAGCTCTGTTGATGAATAAGAACAATGAAAATGTTTAGATTTCATAGTACTCCAAGGCATTCATTCACAAAAAAGGTCTAAGTAGTACTGTAGTAGAAGTTGTGAAGAAGGTAGCATCTTCTTACTTGGTAGATCCCATGGGTCATACTTGTAGATGTCCAGCTGCCTGATAAGCTCAATGGAGATAGGCTTTTGCTGGATCTTCCTCTTGAGGTAGAAACTAACCAGCTCTTCGTCGGTGGGATGAAACCGGAAACCCGGCATGAGGATCTCATCTGACTTCTCCATGTTCATGTCATTCCTCTCCTCCATATCTTACAAACTACTAAAACGATGAAGCTTGAAGCCTTGCCTGCTTCTGGTTACAAACTTACAAAGTCTGCCGTGTACTACTTGTATGCGTAGTATCTTGTGAATGGCTTTCAGGGATGAAGCTGCTGAGGTGCAGACAAGAGCCAAGAGCTGTATACTATTGCACTTGCAAATCTATTACACACCATGTGTATATATATGAAGGCCAGGGCTGCTTGCAATGACTAGATGACGCCCACCAATCCGAAGATTAAACAATTGTATCTACTTCCTTCTCTATTTGAAGCTGTCATGGTAATATTTAATGGCGGATTAGTGACTCAATAAAGACAATCTAGGAGGAATAAGATTGCCTCTCCGTCCCTTTCGGTTCACACATTAGAATACCGGAGTACGGCAGTCAAAACAATCATTAAACTAAGCAACAGTGCTTCATTAACCAGTTTGAGCCTCCCCAGGTAAACAAAACAACTGAAAATACACCCAAGTTTGTTGGGATTCAAATTTTTCAACAGGGCCAAGAAGGAGTATGGAACTACTATTCTCAAGTAGTTTTATCTGCATGAACTTCAAGATTTATTCCTCCAATATCTGGATCCAAAAATCCCTTCCCACATGTACAGAGCTTTGCATTGCTTTTGTCAGTTTGCGCTTTGGGATTCAAAAATAATTTGTGGCCACTTAATGCATTTTGAATAGAATTTGACATAATCCTAATTCCTAACCGAAAGAGAGGGAGAGAGTTTCAAACAATCATACTACTTGTTTTCTCTTGAGAAATTGTTTTGTGTTACCTACAGACAGTGACGGCCTGACGTGTAACTTTCTCCATATGTTTATTGACTAGCTAGCGTGTGTGCCACGTACGGTGAAGTGATGGAAGGGAGAAGCTTCTTATTCTAAAGCACAGTCCATTACACTAAATTTTATTGAAGGTGAGTTGCCACGGTGGAAATCTGGTCCAATTTGCTTCAACGGTCAGCTTGCTTAACCGCATGCTGGTCCTCCTTCCACATGGCTGCTAGCTTGTTCCATAGTCCATAAGGTTATGTTCTTAAAAATACTACAGGAACATGACTTTAATTTTGAGCATGCATGAACTGGATAGCTATTGCTGAATAGGTGAGCCGATCAATCCTGATCCTGTAGTTCACACAATGTAAACACAACACTGACAGTCTTTCGAGTTTTTCGCTCTGTGTGCTAGGTAGCAAAACCACACAAACAAGAGCATCCAAGATCGATCAAACGCTTGTAATCACAATAGATCGACAATGACGCGAGAATTCTGCACGCGGTGAGAGTTTTTTTTGCCGGATCCAATCGCTCAAGGACAAGGTTTCGCCCGTGCGCGCGGGCGAGTCAAATACCCGCCAAAAGTTTTGTTCCATTCTCGTGTCCCCACAATTCCCGGCAACACCATTAATCGCCTCGCTTTGGGAGGGCAAACTCCATCTCGATTTGGAGCGTGTGATGTCTCCTTCCATGTTCCATGTCCTCGGATTGAAGGCCTGAAACCCCAAAATGTCAGAGCATGCAGATTCGGGTCAACGTCAAACCCTTCAAACTCAAGCGAGCTTCTAAATCCTGTCCTTACATTGGGTTGCTGTTTCGTGCATTGGAACATATGTCCATGCATTTTGCCCGTGTTGACATGAGCAGATACGTGTTTGCTTGCTTGCTGAAGGTCTATGGCAGCAGAGAGCACGTGAGCTTGTATGAACTATTTCTAAGATTCGTTTGGAATTGCTTAACACCGCACTGCCTTTCCCGAAATCATTTTTGTTTCACCACTTTTAGAATACTATACTCCTATCTAAAGAAAGGGAAATTCCTAAGGCATTGAGGAGGTACGAGGTTCAATTTTTTTTCCCTCTAATTAATAGCAACTCCAAACGAATCTTTGTATCATTTCTTATCGATAGAAATAGAGATTTTGATGAAAAAAATCTTCAACACTTTTTTTTTCAATTAGATCTTTAAATATTGGTTTCCTCTTTCTGGAGTTTGTCGCTAAAGATATAGAACAAACTGAGCACACACGTTCCTTATAGTGGAACCGGCTCATTCTGGTTTAAGTACTCAACTTGACATGGATGCTCATATCTTTATGGATTTATTTCAGAATTTAACAGTGGTATTCTTTAAGTGGTAGCCAACGTGTTGTCGACAATGAGGTCCTGTGTTCATAGGGGGTGTGTGCTCGTGTGTATAACCATGTGTACCAGATCTCACAAAAAAAAAAGACTCTAGCATCTCCAACAGTTTGGCAAATGAAGTTGGCATCCATGATTTTTGGCAAAAACACTCAAAACACATCTCCAACAGTTTGGCAAATGACTGGGCAAATTATGCCAACTTGGCAAAAACTCTCCCACAGCGCGCATGTATGTAATGGCGCTCCACGGTTTCAGCGCATCATAGATATCACGCGGCAAAATTTCAATTCGTCGCGCTGGAGGGCGAGGATCGATCTAGGCACAGAAGGGCAAAAACACAATTTTGTTTCACTTTCGTGGTTCGATGTAAGTTTGCTGGAGAGGGAAGTTTTCTAATCTAGGATTAGTTAATTAGTGGAAAGTGCAGGGTCCTCGGTGAAAAATTATTCTTCTTTTTTATTTTTACCATGAGTTAGATAATGTGGGACTAATTTGGGTTTTGGGGAGTCAATTTTGCTAAACTATTTGAGAAATGTTGGCACACTGTTAGCAAATCATAAGATTTGCCAAGTAAAATTTGGTACACTGTTGAAGATACACACAAGATATAATGAAGCTATTAGAGTGACAAAAATATAGAAAATGATTTCTATTCGAATTATAGAGTAAGTTTGAGATTAATTCTTGAGTGTTGAACATGCTAAGCAGATATATTTTCGTCGAACTTTAGAACCTCCAAAACACAACTGAGTGGCTCCTGACAGCATGTTGGGCATAATTGAAAAACTAAGATATAATTTACTTTGGAACTTCACTTTAATTAACTTTCTACAATACTTTTTTTCTCGATCAAACAAAACATTTACGCGTCTTTATATTAAGATAGTGAAAAAATTTAATACAACATGCCTTAGCGATGCCCTGAGAGGTCAATAAGTTGTATATGAATGCTCAGACATTTCCAGGTGTTCCGTACTGCAAACACATTGTACATAGTAATGTCAACCTAATATCCACCATGGAGTATTCTCTTTTACAATAATACATATTTTTGATCTACATACACATTTTACATATATGTACATATATTATTTTAATGTAAATCAAGCAGAAGATCAGCCGCTTATATTAAAAACAAAAATACAGTGGAATACAACAAAATCAGCATCCCATTTGGTGTTCCGTACTGCAAACAGAATTTCGTTAACCTCATTTCTTTCTTACAAAGCAAGAGTTAGCACGAGAACATGTGCTACTATAATACTTTACAGCAACAATTCATCGTGTTTTAAACATTGAGTTAATCGAGCTACATAGTACTTACTGAACTTGAGAACTTGCAAAATCTAAATTGTAAACTTTATGAAATCAATCCAATTGTAATTTACCTTGGTCATTTGTGAGGAACCGTCTAAACTTCTATGTTTCCTGTTAAAACTATCACTCACATTTAATATATGAAAAGTGATTGATATATTATAGAGAAGAGCAGGTTAATAGATGCTCTAGTGAAGAAAAAGTTCATGTCAATTTACAGATAATTCTACACCATTCCAGCCATTTTCATCCCAGGAACGTACGTAAAATCATGAATAATATAATAAAGGTTGGAAAGCATTGGAGGAAGGGATCACCCCCTCAAATCATGTGGGGACGGAATCACCCGAAGAACCCACAGATCATTTCTAAATCAAGTCACCAGCGCAGATAAGTAGTCGCTGTCATACACTGAACATTGTTTACACTTTCCATCTTTATCCATGCACACGATGACACAAAGGACAGGATTTTCCGTTCCAATTCTTCCAAAGCTACGACCATGGCACTTGTAATCGTTAGAGCGATGGATGACAAATTATTGCTGAGAAAGTAACATGTAACATTCGATTCCTAATTTTCTTTCAAAAAAAAAAAAATCCCATCCCAATCCTAGTGTGTAATGTGTTCTCAGGGAAAATGAACCATCCAAAAGACAGCACCATAACCATTTTTTACCATTCCAATAACGTTACCAGGTAAGACACCGTTACGGTTGCCGATTAATTATACAGTAAGTATTGAAGAAAGCCCCAACCCCCCCTTGATGTCACTATCATTCACGGTCGGTCCTCTGGAATCACACACAACGCCGCCGTGAAAAGAAACACCATCAATAAGATTTGGTAGCTTGAGAGTCTTGTATATATAACCTTTTTTTCTATGATGATGATGGAAATAATATCCTGGCCTCATGAGGTGCTTTTGTCCTGTCTGATATACATAAATAACCGCTGGAAAAGGGAAAAATACTGCATTGATCATCTACATGTAGGTGAGACCGTGAGAACCATTATTCTAACCCCAACAGAGTTTCCATTTCATACTACTTTGCAGATGACTCCGTAATTCAGCTCGATGTGGTCACTTTTGTGAAAATATCCCTTTGAAGCTGCAGAGCACTTGGAAGACCTTCCTACATATCAAATCCATTATTAAATGCAAGTTTACATTAATATACGAACATGTTAACCTGACAGGTAAAGGCATAGGCCACTATCAGAATCACTACTTATCCATCTCCTGCAATATCCTAGGGCACACTTGGTACTAGTTTTCCCTATGATTCTGATCAGGATCCATCATGTATTATCTTTTTCATCTTAAAAGCCATCAAACATGTCTTATCTATGACTACATAACAAAGTGGTTGTGAACTTGTGACGCTAAAGCATACAGTATGAAGTTCACACTGTTTAGATACATGAAAATAGAACCATTTTCTATCTTGAGTCAGTAAGCAAGATAAAATGATCAGTATTTTCCTGAATTGATGGAAATAATTAAAGGTGAATGCCAAGCCAAACTTCCACCAAACATATTATGTTTTATAGCAGCTTCATCCAAATCCTCGAAGTCACATAAGATTTCTGTTTTCTCACAGGATTCTGTTCCTGTGAAATTCCTATATTCCAAACCTAAAGTTTATGGTTTCACATACTTAGAACTAGAATTATATGCATGTCATAAAATATAAACAATTATCACAGAACTGGCTTCTGTTATTTAATTGCCTTAAAATAATTGATTATACATAGCACGATTTCTTCTAGAGATCCAAATTTTGACTCCATAACACAGTAAAATATGAGCACACTTTAAGGAAAAAAAAAAAAAGGATTTTGTATGCATCATTTCTCAATACACCTAGTCAAGCAAAGGGTTGTCTAAAGAACATATTTCGCTCATTGGGTATTTGATAATGACATATTCTGATACAAGAAAGCACAAGACGAAATCAATCTAACCAAGTTAAATCTTCAAGATGCCTGCAAAATCTCCCTGATATCATAACCTTGCATCTGAAGCACAATAAGCACATTCATTAGTCTGATTAACTTCAAAATAACCACATTTTAACCAGTCTGTTTAAGATTAGCTTAAAAATATAACTTAATAGTTAGATGTGTTGCCCCAACTCTGACCTGTACTCTGATGCTAACTGAATTGTACATTAGAAGAAAAATAAGAGACTAGAACAGAATAGCCAGAAAGATAAGATCTACCTGAAGAAAGGTTAGCAACAATATTACTCCAGAGTTCCAGACAGCATGTATTGCAATAGGAGTTAGAAGATTGCGAGTTTGAGCATATGAAAATCCTAAGACAACACCTGTGCACATAAAATGGATGGAAGAAATATAATAAATATAAATGTCAAATCATGCTAATACAACAATTGTATGTTCTTTGAGATCTTTTCAGTGTTTTTGGTCCAATTATGTTAAGATACAAAGATTTAGAGATTGTACATTCTTTTTTTTGGCTTTATGACTATTATAGATGTAACAATTACCAAGCACAAAAAGCTGTGGGAATTCTCCTGGTGTAAGATGAGCAAAGGCAAACATTGCAGCAGTGATAAGCACAGCATATGGAGTAGAGAACCTGTATCAGAACAGTTTATTTATTACAGCTAATAAACAATAAAAGTTAGATCGAGCCATTAAAACACCCTACTCCCTCCTTTTCATCAAATTATAAGTAAGCTTTTGACTTTTTTTGGTTCATCCATTTAGTTATGTATCTAGACGGTCAGATACATAACTAAATGAATGAACCAAAAAAGTCAAAGCGACTTATAATTTGTAACGGAGGGAGTACTTCTGAAGATGATTTTTTAAAGGAGGACAAGACATATAGCCGATGCATATTTACCACATAGTCAGGGATACCATAAGAAATCCTCGAAACACAGTTTCCTCCAGAATGGGTGCCAAAATCCCAGTGATGCCCAGCAAACAGACAGTGCTGCAATAAAGGAAAAGATGTTAAACAATCACATAGTTTATCTTACGTGACATATATACAAACATGCAATACCTTGTAATAGCTTAAGAAAAAAAGAGAAATTAAATAAATCATATGCCCATACCTAACGTTTGATGAACCAATCAGTGGCAACAAAAGGACCAGCGAGTCCGTCTGAAAGATGACAAGGTTCAAGAACTGGATCACTATAGGTAATATTTAGCTAGTACACGAAATGCTGGACTTTCACATTTATGTGTGATATTATGTAGGCAAGAACCATGGCATGAAACTAACATCTACATTTGTGTGTCTGTGCGTGTGGTGGTGGTAGTGGTGGTTGGGGGTGGGGGGGGGGTGGGGGGGGGGGGTGGGGGGGCGAAGGGGGCTTCTTCCAAGATCTGTTACCTTGCATTTATTCATGTTTCCTGTAAATACTTTTTTTAGTTTTCTGTCAAAATAACAAAGACATATAACATCCGTGCTGCTTAAGACATTTGAAATCTTTAAAAAGGAAAGGGCAACAGAAGACTAGTTCAGTAGCATAAAAAGGCTGTACCTCTCTCTGTGGTGTTTCACCATTCAGAAATGTCATTGCAGCACCTGCTAAAGCAATAGCAAATATTGCAACAAATAGGCCGATTCAGACCACAGAAGCCAACCGTTTTGCAGCTTAAGTGGTTCCTTGAATTCTGAAAGTTTAAGGATACGAACATCAGTAGACATTGGTCCACAGCTTAAGAACAACCTGAATTAGCACAACAAAACCATAGTACAAACGGAAAGAGTTACTATTGAACACAGATATCCATATTAGATATTAAGTAATATTAATGCACTTAAACATCTTGTACAGTTCTCTTATTAAGTTAGGTAATCTTTGGAAAGGAACTAATGTGTGACCAATGTATAAGAAAGAACATGAGAATGAACATAAACGCAGCAAGATCAAGATTTTACCATAGCGAAATATATCATTTGAGAATGGTCGAAATGTACTGGTGATGCCAAATATAACTCCAAGTACAACTACTGTCGTGCTACTGCACTTGCAGAAACCAAAAATGGTAAGTAATGTCACTCTGACACAAGATATTCATAGCATGAAGCATATTCACAAATCGAATTGAAAACTCTGGTACAAATAAAGTTTTTACATAGAGATAGGAACTTAGATCTGTACAGTTGTCCCAAGAAGAGTATTTCTGCCTTCTCATCTAGAGTTGTCTCCCCAGCTTGAAAACCTAGTTGCTCCAAAATAGATTGCTCAACCATCCCTGTCAAAAGAAAGCTGTCTGAAGAACATTCAGCAACATTCTCAAGGAGGCATTTGCTACAATTCAATATACTCTAGTTATTTTGGATCGCAACTACGCTAGAATATTGCTTCGCTGTTGAGATAGAACACCACAAACTAGTCTCCGCATTACATATTTGCACAAATGGAAAATAGATTTCTTCTTACACAACGTCATAATAGTTGGAAGTGCCAATGCATGGTACCAATCAGCAAAGGTGTAGTATTACTATTACCTTACTGCACATGCCACCATGGTGAGGGAAATCGTTGGCCACTCCCATGGAACATCCCACCGGCGAAGGACTGGCCACTCCTCCAAGCTTTTCCCTACCAAAATAACATCATGACAAGGCAACTGTTCACGACTGACAACTGAAAACTCTGAAAAAAGCTCACAGCTTTGGGTGCTATGCGCCTGTCGCCTGTGGCCGCAACAGCATTTTCGTAGCTCACGCACCTTATCCGGTGAAGGCGTAGGCAGTTCGTTCTCAGTGTCGTAGGAACAGTGACAAGCGAAGCCCGTCGGCCCCATCCGCCTGCCGGTACCGGGCGGCCGCGGCACGAGCTGCTCTACCACTGCCGCCACCGCTGGACGGCGGCATGTTCTTGGTGAGGGGAGTCGGTGCAGGCTCTGCTTGGAAAGGAGGTAGGGGGACCTGCTGCGGCGGCGGCGGCACAGCGACGGGCGGGGGCGGAAGAGGAGACACGGCGGCGAAGCCATTGAAACAAACCGTGGGACTTTGCGGATGACACGCCCAAGCCAAGCGGGATAAGAACAAACAACCGTGGGCCAGCTTGGCAGCCGCTCTTTGCAGCTGAAGCCATTGGAAAAAGTTTTTTTTTTTTTTTTTTTGACTGAATTTTTTTTTTCTCACTCTAGCTTCTCTTGTAAAGTAGTTTATTTGTCACTGAAATTGTAATTGTAGCTAAAAATAGCGAAAAATTGACTCCAGTGAAGATTTTATTATAAATTTAGGTCAAATTTACGAGAGAAGCTAACATTCTGTCAGGTTTTAGTGACTTTTGGCTCTAGCTTCTCCAGACTATAATACTATTCTATCAGCCTCTAAAGCCCCGACTTCTGGAGTGCTCCATGCATTGTCGAGTGGAGGAGTGAGTGAGATCCTATTTGGTTTAGTAGTGTATGATTTTTTTAGTCTTAGGGACTTAAAAAAAAAAAAGACTCTCCATGGGAGCTTTATAGAGACTTTTAACTAAAAGTAGTAAAAAACTCTCACCTTATTTGTTTTGTTGGGGACTTTTTTTCTAGTCCAAACATAAAAAGTCTCTGGAATCAAACACCCTCTAAGCTTGGTATGTATTCTAACATGTGCGTCTTTTTTTTTTGAATAAATTTTGAACTCTTGGACTGTAGTCTTTATGAGACGAAGACAAAGGGAGTATCCACAAAGAGTACTCCCTCAGTCCATAAAAAAATGCAATTATAGGACCAAATAACATCTAATTTGACCATTCATCTTATCTGAATAATTTATATAAATATTATCAATTTTGTTAGAACGTATTAGATCATTAAAGATATTATAATAATAACTAATTTATTTTAGAATTTACATAAATATTTTGAATAAGACAAATAATCAAATTAGATTTTGAAAAGTTAAAGAATTGTGTTTTTTCTTGGACGAAGGGAGTAAATGTTAACCGTAGGAACGGGAGCATCGAAACAAAGTTTTCAGCTTGATATAGCATGTATAAAGAATACATCAGTTACATAACGATATGGTATGATACTCTTCTTTTCGCGACCGTGACTTCACACGTCTTTCATTAAGAAGAGGCGAAGAACAGCGTAACGGCGATCTGGTTCTCACTACAATACTGCAATGCCACCAAGGCACCAACCCGATGATCGTCTAACAAAATTTGCGTAGAAAAGGAGATGAACCTAATCGCTAACGCTAGAGGGAGCTTTGCACTCTCCTGCTTCATGGTTGCTCTCAATCAGATCTTGTTGATCTTGGGTGCCACGACGAGCGGGTTGTTCTTGGCAATCTTCTCCCGTCCCGCCGTCTTAAAGTCGAAGTCGCAGGCCTACTTGTCCGCGTACCGGTGCAGCGACAGCGAGCAGAACGTGGCGCCGCAGCGGCAGGGGAACCCCAGCAGCCGCACCTTCTTGCGGCACGACGCGCACCTGTGGGGCGCCGCCGACGGCGCCTCCACCGCCGGTGCTGTACTACTGGAAGTCGCACCAGAGATCTGGACCACCGGCCGCCAGCTGCTCGGCAGCGAGGACGACGACCTTGTCCTCTGCGTCAGGGGAGGCGTGAGCGTGGTTGAGGAAGTCCACCGCAACGGCAGCCGTGTCGTCAGGATCTTGACCACCCAGATGCTCGGACACGTGAGCAGCAGCAGCCTTGGCGACGCCAATCTTCTTCTCGGCGACGAGAGCAGCGCCGGCGTCAGCGTTCTTGATCAGGTGTTTTCTGTAGCACTTGGAGCAGAGCAGAGGTTTTGGTCGCCGCGTTCCCGAAGAACCCGCTTCCGCTGCCGTTGGCGCACATCGGCGCCGCCCGACACCTCCACCTCCTGATGCGGATGATGAGCCCTCGCGTCGCGTCGCGTTCTCGAACCCTTTTATCGTGAAATAAAGGCGCCGGCCGGGCAGCGATGGGAGTCGGTTCTGAAGGCAAGCGCGAGCCGACTTCCGGTGTCGGTGGCCTGCCGTGTTTGAACAAGAAGGGTCGCGTCAGATCCACGGCAGCATGGACGCCCTTGCTGAACTAGAAGGTGCCAGTGGTGTCCTGAACATCAGGACGACACGTGTACGAACCAGAAGCCCCACGTGACGAAAGTCGAGTCGGACTCGGACCCTACGTATGCCACGGACCACGAATCGGAGTCGGTTGGCGATGGCGATTCGACTTGATCTGATCCCGTTCCGTTCCCGTATTTATAAATAAAGTCAGGATCAGGAGGCCTCCACGGTCCGCACTCACGCACGAACTCTACGCTCGTTCACGAAACAAACTAACAAAGCCGGCCTTCGTCGTCGCGCACCACGCGATCTGGGTTTCACGTGTTCAAAACTCAAAAGCGGCGACCGAACAACAAGAAGAAGGAAGATCGATGGCGGCGGAGGCGAAGCAGGAGGTCTCCGGCGGCCGCGGCAGTGCGGCGGCACCGATGTGCGCCAACGGCTGCGGCTTCTTCGGGAGCGCGGCGACCAACAACTTCTGCTCCAAGTGCTACAAGGACCACCTGATCAAGACCGCCGACGCCGCTGCCGCTGCAGTTGGCCCTGTCGCCGACGAGAAGAAGATCGAGGTCGCCAAGGTTCCTGCTGCTGCTCACGTGTCCTCCGAGAAGCTGGGTGGCCATCAAGATCCTGACGCCACCGGTGCCGCTGCAGTGGCCACGGCCACGCCGGTTGCTCAAGCACCGACGACGTCGACAGAGAAGGGCCCCGTGGAGACGGAGCCGAAGACGCAGAAGCAGGAAGCATCCGTCGATGGCGGCGGCGGCGCCATCGAGTGCGTGAACGCGTGCGGTTTCTTCGGGTCCGCGGCGACCACCAACATGTGCTCCGGCTGCTACAGGGACTTTCTCAAAGACGTCCACGCCGCCCCTGCCGTGGAAGACAAGGTCGTCCTCGTCGCCGAGGAGCCGCCGGCGGCCCAGATCTCTGCTGCAACTACTTCCAGTGCCGCACCATCGGTGGATCAGACGGCGGTGCCGGCGGTGAAGGCGGCGGCGCCGAAGCCGAACAGGTGCGCGTCGTGCCGCAAGAAGGTGGGGCTGCTGGGGTTCCCCTGCCGCTGCGGCGGCACCTTCTGCTCGCTGCACCGGTACGCGGAGAAGCACGCCTGCGACTTCGACTACAAGTCGGCGGACCGGGAGAAGATCGCCAAGAACAACCCGCTCGTCGTCGCAGCCAAGCTCAACAAGATCTGATCCATTCCATTCCATGCACTCCATTACCGTCACGCCAAGTTTTTGCACAATACTAGTGTTTTTTTTTTATTCTTCCTCCATTAGATCGATGTCACATTCCAGTGCAATCATGTTGACGAGTTTACAGATTGCAATGCATGTTTGTTCAGTGATGAATAGTTTTTATTAAACTTCTACAGTTGCGATCAAGTTTTTTAAAATTATATTATTAACCTAATATTTACTATACAAGTTAAATAAATGAATTCTTAAAACATATCTACAGTTGCGATCAAGTTTGTGTATGTGTGTTCTTAACCTACTCAAATTAGCAAGACAATGAAGTATGTATATATCTCCTATATCAAGTGGTGAGGGGACGAGCCGTGGGGATTTAAAGCAAGATTAATAATATATACAGCTGCCCTGCTGCCATGCCATCCATGATCCACGGGCAGGGAACTTCTATTGATCATTAGACACATGACATGTCAGGATTACATCATCGGAAGGATGCCCATGCACAAAATTGTAATTACATACATCAACAACAGTTTAGCAACATTACATTACATACAGCATTGAGCATGCACAAATGCCACCACAACCCACATCCTTCTATACAGGGGTTGCTGCTCAAACTCAGCAAGTTAATTCCGCAAGGCAACATGCTGGAGTGTAGCTGGTCACCGAGTAAGAAATCAATTTACGAAAATCTACATACATGGTCAATAGTGCTCCGCTGCAGGAAGTCCACCCACTCCCAACGCTGATGTGTGCGACTCATCGACTGACCCTTGTTATGATGTACCTGCCTTTCTCCATATCGTAGATTGTCTTCAGCCGAGGCCTTCTCCACCTTAGGATGGACAATGCTGTAAATACAACCACAGTAATGAACAGAAGCGGAACCAAGCCAGAAGAAGCGTAGCTGTTTAGATATGAAACTGGTGAATCTGTGTACTCTGTTAGGGTTCATCGTCGTCTGCACAATGAAAGCACCCAATGCCCAGTCAACAGGCACACCATGGATTTGATTTACAACATCAATCCTGAAACAAAATTCATGTAAATATCCAGGTTTTAAACAAATAATAGAGCTGTAGAAAATGCTTCACCTCTTATGATCCAGTGGCATTTTAAGTGTATCATGTAGTAGAGCAATAATATATGCTGAGGAAAAGCAAAAAAGAAGCAGTTGTCCGTCATCAAAAGAACTGTACTTCTTCTTAATCTTTGACCAGTCCCCATGGCAAAATTTCTCCCCAGCCTCCATCAGATCAGAAAGGAAGGACTTTGAGTCCAGACCAAAGAACTGTTAAGCAATCAAACATAAACAATGAACATTGTACTAAAGATGGAGAATACTGAACATAAAAGAAAATGGGCAATCATGACCCGAAGAGAAGTGACTCCTATCATTACACGTGCAGTATGTTCAAATCTAACTTTCTGAAAGACCCCAACCATATAGAAAGAATTAGACCTTTGAAGTATGGTAAAAATTTTCTGTTGCTAAAAAATTTGCCTTCCAACTCTGGTACAAATGCCGCTCCAAGGCGGCATTCATGATATGTACATCCCTCTGCAAAAGAACACACTCACCTGAATTATGCCATGAAATAAATTGAGAATGAGAAACTGCAGCAAAAACTGTAGCTATTAAATTGTTTAATATATTAACAAAAGCTGTAGTGATTCAACAGATTAAACATAAACACTGAAATTTCTGCGGCTCTAGCAAACAAATTAGTAACTACTTGCCATGCACGATAATGCATCTTTCAGTCAAAGAAGTTATGAATAATTTTATTTTGATTGGCAAGTCTAAAAAAGGTGTTACTAGACGTAGGTGTCACTCATCAGGGCCACCTTCACTTCATCTCATACAATGATACAACAATTAGCTAAACCATTGGGGGGGAACTTTTCTTATTTTATAGACAGACAATATAGAAGTTTGTCTATAGCTTACTCCTTATCTACTTTAAACACTAGATGGCTGTGCTTTTTTTTGGTGCCATGGTCAACAGATAAAGGGAAGTACTAGGATTCAGACTTAGTTTACCAAAAAGCTTGCAGGTAAGGGGAGTTGAGCTAACATGATTAAACATTTGTAACCTCTTAAAATAACCTGATCAGGAGGTGGAATAGCCTAATCAACCAGAATTTTGTTCTCTTACTCTGCTAAGAAACCTAGTCCATCCAAACCACATTAGAGCCTAAGCAGATTCACTGCCAAACACAAACAGTAGGCATTAGCCTATTTGAGTTTGAGCTAAGGTTAATTAGCCAGTTAGCCTAGTTGTTTTAACCCTGACTGAGTGCAGTGTATCTCAGAAGTCATATAGTGTTACTGTTTTTTCCTGTAACAAAGGCCTATTGAAAGTACTCCTAGTTGTTAGTGGACCTAGTCCCATTCTTCCCCCCAGATATGCTTATCAAAGAAAAAGGAAGCATTGCTGAAGAAAAATAAACATAATGGACCTAGTCCCATCCTTCCCCCCAGATAAGCTTATCCAGAAAAAAAAAGGAAGCATTGCTGAAGAAAAATAAGCATAATGATAAGACTCTATGAGGTATAAGTGCAGATGGCTACCATTTCCTTTTTGTAGTAGTGTTAGCGCTGCAGATCTGCACTCAGAGAAGTTCCCCACAGCATGAGCAAAAGGTTTGTACTCAACCTTCGGCTCAAGAACACTAACAGGAAGTTTAACTGATCCTGCTATGCGTGTAAATCCCCTTGGAGTGCAAGGATCTTTGTACTTAGCTTGAGAAATCAAATGTGTGGACACTGCATAAGCATAGTCAGATCAGATGTGAAGATTCGTAAAATATGCTGGAGTTATGTTAGCCTTTAAAAAAATCATAGCATATTAAGAAAGGTTGAATTGAATACAAGAAAAAGAATTAGCACAACTGTACCAAAAGTGTTCCCCAAATTGTAATCAATTTTAAATCATAGATGTGCTCTTGTGTTATCTGATTGTCACACTTTAGAAAGTAGAAATGTGATGAACCAATTGACTTACTTAAGCTAAGACCAGGTGAGCGAGCAAGTCATGGAGTGATTCATATGCTACATTCTGCACAGATTGAGAGAGGGCGATAAGCACATACAAAACAATAGTAAAGGAGCACTTAATTAACCATAAAGTGGATCATTGCCAATGTGCAGGTGTGGCAACATACTTTTCTTGTGATGGACAATTTTAAGAGAACGTGAACAGCGAATAATGTTTACGTGGACTGGACAGTTAATATTTACCAAAACTCACCAGACCAAGATGCAAAAAGCTGTGACTGTACAGGTTATATGAGACATCACCAAACTTGAGCACATGAGAGAACTCCAGAGGCACAGATTCACCAGTAACAAGTGTTATCTGTTTCATCAAAAATAGCAAAACAGTAAGAACCCAACAAGTTTTGCTGGATGGGGATTCCTTAGTGTGATGCAAGATACAGAACCTGAGCAGAAGCCCCACCAAGTTCAATAATCCCAGTGGTGTCATTTGGATCACCGCCAAGAGTCCCCAAAGCATAATTTGCTGCAACCCATGCGTATATCCCTTCCTCAGCCCCTACACATTATTTCAATGTACTCGCATGATAATCTTGACAAAGACATTGAATTCATGCTAAGATACACACAGAACTGCCAAAATTCAACAAAACTCCATCCAATTGTACTAATATGTAAGCTCCCAATTTCAAAATATGTATTTCCAGCTTCACATCAAATGCGAGAGCTCCAGATCCACACATTTCCAGAGCAAGTCACCAAATTGAGAAAGAAGTCGCACAGTTCTGCTATGTTACATGCCTGAGATCACGGTGGCCCATTCGTCCTGAAATTGGAAGCCCGACCCCCGAAGCACTTCCCTGCAAGATTGAAGGACGGACTCGGCCACCGCGGAATCAGCAGCCGGAGCCCGGCAGTGGCCATGAGCCGCACCTCGGTTTGCCCCCAGCTCTCCCGCGGCACACGGCGCCGGGCAAACTCCACTAGCGGCGCCAGAGACAGCCCCGCGCCGCGTGGGTCCGCCGCGAAGGACGATAGCCCCAGGGTCGCCTTCATCGAGGCCGTGCGTGCCCAGTCCAGCTGCGGGAGTCCCGCCGTGGCGCGGTAGGCGATGACGTGGACGCGACTCCCCGTGCTGCCGGCGTCGATGATGACGCCGTAGGCTGGGGGGCACCGGGCGGGATGCTGGGAGGAGCAGGGCGAGCGCGGACGCGGCGAGGAGCGTGAGGGCGCCGACAAGGCAGCGGCGGGAGCTGGGTTGTCGCCGATGGGGGCCCATCTTGGTGGGGGCCGCTGGAGGGAGGAGCGATAGCTAGGGTTTGTACCTTGGGCTCGCCACGGGCATTAGGGCGGCGCATCAGAAGGCAGGGGAGATCAGCCCGGCGGCTCGTTCTGGGGGCGATGGGACGCGGCGCGGCGCGTCGGCGGCGAGATGGGTGCCGGTCCGGCGCGCCGCTGCGGAGATGGTGACGGGATCCGGTGCGGAGGGTGAGCGTGGGGGTCCGTGTGTGGTGGGTACTGGAGATAATTGACCGTTTGAGTTGGTATACGGAGGACACGTGGCATCACGGGAGAGGTTGTCGCGGGCGTCGGGCTTCTCCGGTTGGAGCGAGCTCAACGTTGTGCCAACTGCCAAGGCTTCGGCACAGCAAGCAAACAAGAAATTCCTGGACACTTGCAAGTGAATTTTGGAGCAGGCCTAACACAGACTGAAAACAAGTTTATTCTTGAATCTAAGGACACCACCAACACGGACTAATAAAGTTATAATTAAATACAGTACACATAAACAAGTAGAGAAAATTCACATCCTCTCAACGTAGACACACATCCATTGCAACTTTAAAAATGATGATATAGCTTGTTTAGATGTGGTGTATGTGTCATAGACATCACCTTTCCTTAGGCCTCATTAGTTCGTTTCGAGGAGCGGCCTGAAACGCAGTCAGATCCACCAGGATTAACATGACCCGGTTTGAAGTCAGGTCGGGCCACGATTGGTCGTCCAGTTAGATTCGGCTTAGAAGGAAGCCCGATCAATCGGGCCTTTTTCCTCCCAATTTGGCCTGGAACAGAGATAGACCCTCCGACAACGGGCAGGACGGCCCACTGCGACATGGTTTCTGTGAAACGGCTAGATTCACTCGATCCTGGCCTGGATCGGATATTAGCCTGGCACCAATACGGTCGTTGCCGAACAAGGCCTTAGTATTAACGTGAGACTTGTAAGTGGCCTCAACTTTTTGTTAGATGAGGCCTATGCATCTTTTGCAAGCCATTCTAACACCTGTAAGACCACTGTTTACTTATGAAATAGAGGATTATTGCAACGATGGAACTTGGGATAGCACATCACCAGAGCATAGTGGGGAAGTCTAAAGTAGCAATACAAACATATATGGAAGAGCTAGAACACCTATTCTTTTAACGTGGACAAGTCACCACCTGTTGAATATCGGTATATGGACCACTTGTTTTTTTTTTCTTTCGCATTACTTTTTTGTCACATACATGGGAATATGTTATGCATGCTACCCACAACACATGCCCTACACCTTTTATCAGATGAAGTTATTGCTTCTTTTGCAGGACACTCTACCACCATGCGGGGCTATGGTTTGTGACATGGAGAACTAATGTAGATGATGTGGACTTTGGAGCAACACTCCACATTGGTACGTTTGAGAAGCCTTTATACAAGAAAACAAGAGTATTGTAGAGTCGTCTCATCCAATTTATACGTGAATCAAATGTTCAAAGCATAGTTTGTCAACTTCCTTTTGCATGTCGATAGACCTCCAAATTACCTCTTCCCTTTCACTAAACATCAAAGAAAATCACAAGAAAGAAAGGCATTAAGGAGGTCAACGAACCCCATAATGACACCCAACTCTTTCTCATATCTCTCCTTCATGCTTTGCTGAGTGACCAAGGATCTGTGCTCTAAAATATTCTCGTGCTAGTATACATATGGAGGTCAGGAGACGTGGGAATGACCCCTTCAGTCATTTCGCTACCTCACACTTACATTGCTTAGCCATCACATGCAAAATTTTGAAACAAAGCATAAAAAAAGGGAGACAAAGAGGACATGGAGAGATTTGTTTAAGGTCATGTTTCCATGTCCCACTTTCTATTTTCTCTTTTCCCTCCGACGCGCTCTGCTTCCTCCCGCCGCATGCGCGCGCTCGGCCGCCGCGGGAACGCCTTCACCCTGGCCATCCTCCTCAAGCCCCGCTGCGCATCTTTCGCGCACGCGCGCCAACTCCCACGCCAACGTCGTGGCGGAGGGGGTCACCTCCGCGACGCCCTCCTCGCCACCTCGCTGATGAGGTGCTACGCGAACTGCGGCGACAGGGACGGCGCGCGGAGGCTGTTCGACGAAATGCGGTGAGGGACGCGTGCATGGAACGTTCTGATCACCTGTTATATGAGGAACCGGCGGACAAAGGACGCCCTGAAGCTTTTCGAGGAGATGAGAGGCAGGGACAGTGGGGTGGAGCGGATGACGTCACCTGCATTCTGCTCCTCCAGGCATGCACGAGCAGGGCTTGATTTTTGGGAGCAGGTGTGGGCGTATGCAGAGGAGCATGGTTATGGGGGCGAAACTGAAGGTCGCGCAATTCGTTGATCGCGATGTACTCAAAGGTGCGGGTGTGTGGATAAGGCATACAGGGTGTTCTGTGGGACTCCTGTAAAGAGTGTGGTCATGGGCGCAATGATCTCAGGGTTGGCAGCAAATGGCTTTGGGAATGATGCTATCTCAGCATTTGGGGAGATGATTAGATCAGATGTCGCTCCTGATGAACAGACTTTTACTGGTGTTCTTTCTGCCTGTAGTCATAGTGGGCTGGTTGACGAGGGTTTTAGGTTTTTTGATATGATCGCGATGTAGTGTGGATTGAAGCGTAAACATTGCAGCCACTATGGCTGCATTGTTGACCTAATGGGCGTGCTGGCTTGCTTGATGAGGCTTATGAGCTTGTGACAAATGAGATGAAGGGATTTGCAGTCCAGATCAGAGCAATTTGGCTAACTCTTCTTGGTGCTTGCTTAATCCATGGTCATGTTGATCTTGGGGAGTGTGTAATCGGTAAATCTAATTGAACTCAAAACAGCTTAAGCTGGGGACTATATTCTATTGTTGAACACTTATGCAGCAGCTGGGGGAATGGAGCAAGGTATCCGAAGTCAGGAAGTTGATGCAAGAAAAAGGAATACAAACTACTCCTGGCTGCACGACAATGGAGCATAATGGTGGGGTTCATGAGTTTATTTGCAGATGATGATGTGCACATCAAGGAAAGTGGAGATTTATGCAAAGCTCAATGAGATAAAATAAGCAGTTAAGGATTGCTGGTTATGTTCCAAATGTGTGTCATCAGAGTTGCATGATTTGGATTCAGAAGGGAAGAAACTGCCCCTCACCTATCACAGTGAAAAGTGGCAATAGCTTTTGCTTTTGCTTGTGAGCGCCTCAGCACTGCACCAATAAGGCTTGCAAAGAATCTTAGCGGTTTGTGTTGGCTGCCGCCAATTTCACAAAGGTGTTTTTTCTGGTATTTACAACCGACTAGTTATTGTCAGGGACAGTAACACGGTTTCATCATTTCCGGGAGGAAAGTGTTAGGTGTAATGATTATTGGTAGTTCACCCTTGCTTGTTTGTTGCATTTGCAGCACACATCACAAAGAAGTGAAGTTATCACACACATCCCTCCGGGCTGGTATTAGAAGTCGTTTAGGACAGCGACCGGTCTCTCAAAACACACAACTTTGACCTCTTATTATTATAAAAAAAAAAATTATGGAAATGTGATATATGTATACTTTTATCAAAGTATTTTAAAACAAATCTATTCATATAATTTTAGCATTTACAAACTTAACAAATTAAAAGTTATTAATGATTTATATTCCCAATGTTTGACCCAAACCTTGTCCAAAAAGCGACTTCTAATACCGGCTAGGAAAGTACTTGTATACAGGCAATAGTAAATATTGGAAGTGGCACCCAATCATAAGCACCATATGTGAGCTCTAATGATGATGACAAGAAGCTTTAAAAACAATTGGTTTGTGGCTTGTCTGCTGTTGTGGACAAGGCCATTTTTCACCAAGTACAACTATCAGCACTTTAAAAAACAAGGTTCAATGTATGACGTCTTCACACTAGGACTACAAGCTCAGCAATCAGTATTCAGGATCTTGCCTACAACAGTAATATGAATACTCAGATATTGGCCCACAAATCAGTATTCAACAATGTTATCATGACTTGGGACATTCTTCTATAAGATAGAAAAAAGGTGATGACAAATCAGAAAAAAGGAAGTGATGACAAATCTTGTGACTTTCTTGTTATTTTGTCAAGTTTTGCCACATCAGGCTTCACTGATGAGCTCAATGGCATTGTGCTTCAACCCTAAAAAGTTCAAACCCTAGGAAAATTTGTTTGGCCGGATACTATTGAATGTGTGATTGCTTAACATTTTGTAGACATGCAAGGGCTAATCAAATATAAAAGTTAAGAAAAGCTGGATGAACATGTTTGCACCAATCCTTTAGCATAGATGTCGTATATAGAACAGGAGAGATTTCCATGTCAAATTGTAACTGTTTAAAGGACCACTGAATTATATGCACGAGGAATAAACAATGATTTAATGCAAAAATGAACTTACATGGTCAACTTGAGTACTTGACCAGTGGAAAACATACATTTTTAGCAGAGCTAAAAAATCTGGTATTTTTGGTTTGATTGATCGTGTATTCTGTTTTACATTAATTCGTCCTTTTGATAAATGACAGCAAAGTTTCAAATGCTGCACCCATGTTTTACATATATCTGGGGCTTGAAGAAATCATCACGCTTGGATATTTTGCTTCTTGGGTAACTCAAAATATTTTGTGCATAGTTTGATTCTGTCTGCACATTAATTTTATAATTCTATTTGTCTCATTTTTTTTCCATCACAAGCAGCAGGTTGTACATACGGACTGCTGGTATTGCAACTTTCCAGGGGAACTTTTGATGTATTTGCAATTGCAATTTTGCTTTGAAAATATACTTTGCACAGAATGGGATCATATGGGACCTGGTTTTTCTCCATCAGCAGATCCTGTAGACAATGGGTTTTAGCTGCAGCTTTTTTACAAGGAAACGACCACAAAGGAGCACGGCACATGCTGTTTCTGAATTATTACCATTTTTCTGGGAGCATATTTCTTCTGTTATTCAGCTCAGTACTGTATAGTTCTAATTTTTGTTGGAGCCAAAAAACTACCATAGTTCTAATGACATTTGGGAATATGCTGGGATTGCCATCAGATCTGCCTATTTTTTTCTGAACTAAGGGTATATGGGAATATGCAGTGATGATTATCACTCTTTATATGCTCTTTCTATTGTACTTTTTTTTAATTGAGGCAATTGGCACATGCAGTGAGGTGAACCATTAGATGTATATAGCCCCCTTTTTCTACTTACTCTTGAACTAAGGTTATTTTGTCATATGCAATAATAACCATTGCAGTCCTTGTTGTTTTTTATAGTGTTTCATTTAAAATAGCTTCTATTAATTACGTTGATAACATTCTCAATGGTCAACGTTGTAAAACAAACATATTGATATACACATTCCATTCTTTTTTTTGGTTTGCTGTTTTAGCTCAGAATTATAAATTGTTGGTCTATTGCTGCCTTGATTCAGTTCAGTTTGAAAGAGAGGATGAAGTGCCTATTCAGAAATACACACATGATTGATCCTTACCATAAGCTAGGTGAAAAATGTGATATGCTCTTTTGATTGTGATACTACTTCGTGCATAGCTTCACAAAATTCATCTCGTGGTGATATGTGTTCCGTGAGCCAATTTAGTTTTGCAGGATCGGAAAATGCATCTCTTATGGATGTATGATGTCCCTCTCGGAATTTATTAAGAGATGTATGATGTCCCTCTCAGATTTATTATGATGATCTTTATAAACTGGTGACATTTGAATGTTCTGTGGCTGAATGTTGGGTGGATCTAGACTGGTTTTATAGGATTTTTTTTTATTATATGATGAATTGCAACATATTTCTTTTAGACTGGATACCAAAGCATTCTCTTTTGATATGGGTGCTGGATGAGAATAAGCATTTTATTTACTAAATCCTTGTGTAGATTCCGGACTAACAGGGAACGCTTCTAGCAGAGTGGCTGGCATAATTTGGAAATGTAAGATCCCAGGTAATGGGGGTAACTGCTGCATTTGTGGAGTTCTTGTCGTTGATCACATTTTTTGGACTATGCTTTTGGCCAATATAATCTGAGCAATTTTTTGAAAGAGTCTAAGGCAAAGGGCCCTTAATTCGGTTAAGGCTCTTTTAGACCAATAAGAACAAGACAACTATTGAATTATGATGTTCTCTGTAAGCGCTCTATTCTTGTTAAAAGTGGTAAAATGGAGTGTCTCGCTCAATGGAAGAAACAAGCAGAGAATTCTCTAGGCTCCAGGTGAAGGACAAGGTGGTCTTCTGGATGTGAGGAGCTTCAGCCCCCAGCACGCTGCACGCTGATGCCTACTGACATCTATGAAATATAAGCTTGTAAGCTTTGGCTCCAACAAGTTGCTCCCTATGAACTTTAAATCTGTGATAGGGCTAGCTCTCCTTTATTTCTGTTGGACATTGGTATCCCTGGTTATATATCGCTTCTCACCTTTCTTAAAAACTGAGGTTCATTCTCTTTTTTTTTTCCCAAAAAAATGTATATTTTAGCAAAGCATCTAATTTGAAATAGAAAATATCAATTCAGGTTTTTTGCCGCGACCTGAGTAGTTCACTTTATTAGCGATTATCTGTTCCAGTTCAGTACATCTGCAAAGGTACAAAAAACCAAGTGAATAAGATCGAAATTCACCCTACGTACAAGCGTTAACATATTCAAGCAGGATCTGTGTATCTCTTTGCAGCACGATCGGTAATAATCCACCCCTTTCAGTTACCATTTGCCCCTTGAAACGGGCGATCTACCTTCAACCGAGATAAGTCCACCAATAACCCGAATTTTTCCTACACAATACATGCCCACCGTCAGTATATATATTACTCGAATGTTGTCTACTGGAAGAGTTTTCTATGTCCATTAACTTCAACTTTTCACTCCATGTTCTAGAGGGCATGCAACTGCAAAATTCAGCAAAGGTCCATACTGGCCAGGTGTTAGAAGGACGCAGTGGCAAAAAGCCGCGCCTGGTTTTCTAGTAGTAATAAATTACTAATGATGGGTCCTTTTTCTGGACAGCAGCTCACCCAACTCTGGTTTCTCATCTTGGCTTTAAGTTGATGATCGCTGATGTGGATGGCCTGAAATCCTTTGGAATCAAACGTCCGCAGGAGGTCAATTAGGGATTAGCATATCTTATATCTCATATATCTTGAAGTTTCATACTATAACTGATGGGACACTTCCAGTTATCCCAGCGAGATCTGGGGACAGCAAGCTTATGGTTGTTCAGTTCTCCTTGAACGTCTGAACACCATTGGTCTCAAAGGTCTGAACAGGAATATGTACACACGGCACAGCCTCCAAAGAAAATGAATTCAGTGTGTTCAATAATTTGAAGCCTGCTTAGTTTACTTTGCGTTCATGTGACCTTGTGATACGATACATTCTCATATTTGTTGTTGCAGTCCCTCTCTGGCAGGCATATCCGGCGCGTGTTGGAATCTCCTGATGAACGAAGGTTGCCGTGCGTGATGTGTC
Source organism: Hyparrhenia diplandra (assembly GCA_015847255.1). NCBI lineage: Eukaryota > Viridiplantae > Streptophyta > Magnoliopsida > Poales > Poaceae > Hyparrhenia > Hyparrhenia diplandra. The sequence goes on from JADLZK010013322.1 coordinate 91,967, forward strand.
CTGACCTCGACTGCAATCAATGATTGATCCCTCGATATATTCAAACATCGACTGCATAGTCTGCCGCGTTGCTCTGCACTTGTATCATGGATCAAACCGTGTGATTGAGCCAAGGCATCTGGATTAAAGTCTGTCAGTTACCTACTCAGTTAGGAGCCCTGCCCCTGAATACCGGGTAGCCAGGGAGATGCCTTCCATTATAGCCAGATTAGAGTAATCGCGTGCACATGGCATTACGTAATCGGCATCGCATTCCAGCTTTATCATGCATTAGGCTTCTACGCGTCGTTTACCATGTGAGCAAGCACTTTAAGCAGGGATGATAATAAGAAGACGAATGGCAGAAGCAACAGGGTCGTCGTCACGTCGTGTCCAACGCCGAAAGTTTCTTCAAACCACCCTTGAAAACAATTTGGTGTCAAGTCAACGACAGACTTGGCGTCGTGTGACACAGTGAGAGTGATTAGTGAACGTCCCACCAGCCTGAAAACGGACCCTTTCTTATGAAATATCATTAGCAAACAAAAAGTCACATATGTTCCACTGTGCATGTAAACAGTGAACGTACGTATGTACGTTTGGGGCTTGGAGTCGTAGAAGGAATGAAGGCTCGATGGTATATTGGTAGGAGAATCTACAAAATATGAAGTGATACGTACGCTCAGAGAGAGTGATCAGAGGTCGTTGGAAACTGATCGATCGACGTACGTGTCCCTCCAAGAATCAATCAGCCCTACTGTCTAATTCACGAAGCAAAAATAGGTAGAGGTGACATGGAATCTTTTTTCATCAATCAAAGGTGACATGGAATCGTAAGACCAGCCAATAATTGAATGAGCCATGCTATATATAGAGTGTTGTCGTCTATACGCTGATTCTTCTTCTCGCTCTCAAAGCGTCAACCGTTCAGGCCCAATTATTTGACAACCTAGTTTAGCTGCTGGTAGATGAATACGTAGGAAGCAAGCTGGCCTTCACATAAGATGAGACGAACCAAAAGGACGATCATCGATAACGACGGGTCGACAATACCAATTCGGCGCATTCAGATTCTGTCTATATTTGTAGCTTGCGCACGTCTGCATCAAACGGAGGCATACGACCTACCTTTCCCCGACGACACCTCTCAGCCCGAAATTCGCCTTCCGGGTCCGACCCAAAACAGGAACATCGTGCCGTAATCACTTCGTCTCCGAAGTAATTAATAATGTTCTCCCCAGCCTGCGATCGATTATACGTTTCAGTGACGATCCGTTTGAATGGCGCTACTTTTGTTTCATCACCCGTAATAATTGATTAGCAGTCACCCGGCTAAGCGTGTACTCTCCGTTTAACTTTTATAAGTGGTTTTGGCTTGTGTTGTGGATTGGCGAGCGACTTAAAAAACAGAACCAGAGTGAATACTATCTTGAAACTATGTAAGGTACTCAGGATTTGATCCTAATCGTGCATTATTGGACTGCATATAAAGGTGGCTAGCTGACGTACGCAATGCGTCATGATCAGAAGACGTCAAGCCGCGAACGTCATGCTGCCGTACGTGCACTAGTATCGCGTTACACCTGCGTGTGCGGTGTGTGTGCCCTGCGGCTGCGGCCAGCGGGTCCAAAATAATCACACAAGTACGGGCCGGTGGAGTAGAGCCCGACCGTACTTAAGGCATCAATAACGCATAGTACTACATGTCTCGTTGAAAAAGCGATGAGCCGCCAAGTGTTTCCTGGAGGCAAAACCGTCAAGGAAACTACAATTTGACTTAATTTGTACGTGCCCTCGAGGTGGTGGCCAGTTCACGGCGGCCGTACGTGCCCTCAGTGGATTAATTTCAAGGAAGAAATTAGGCCACAAGCCATTCGTCGTTGCAATTAAAGTAATTAACGCACCCTTTGATCTCAAGGGAAAACTATATTATCAGTACTCCTGTACTGCTACATCACATACAGTACTACGTCCGGTCTGTTGGCAGTCAGATAATAAATCGCCTCAAGATTTATACCCACTAATCTACTCGAGCGGCGATCTGCCATAACAAGCAACTCTCGCGTTGTCGCGAGACTTGTGTACGGCCGGATCGACGCGGCATTGGGCAACGGGGTCGTCGCGCCGATCACGAAACACGGATGCAAGTGCGTGTGTGCACCTCGTGATCAAAAGTGGTGTTGCTTTTCGGCGTACCCTTCTTTAATTTAGCTTTCTTTCTTCGTTTTGTTTGAGAGAAAGGCGAGGAAAGCACATACATATATTCATTTCAGGCGTTTTCGACGTTACCATTCAGGGAAAAGCAAGCAAGCTGCAACGGATTCCTACTTTACTGAAACTATTTGAAGCTTCCATGACGTGGAATTCCGGCGCTCATGGTGCTTTATAATACGGTGGTGGTTGTGCGTGTCATGAAGTCGATCTCATGGAGAACGGAATCGATGATGACCTCGACCTGGAGACCTGGACGTCGCAGCAGTCTCAACTACTAGTAGTGTATCTATCCATGTGTGCGCGCGGCTAAGTACGGAGGATTAGTAACTATGTACGAGACACCCTGCTCGCCGGCCATTAACGCTAGTCACAAACTCCTGATGTCTACACTCTTGGAACTTTGCTGGCCGGTCTTTGCATACTATGATTGGGAAGGGTCTGTGGATTTGCTATATTTGGATGTGTGGAACGGGTGTCAATGCACACACTCCGGCGTCCATGTTTTCTTCAAAGGCGCACGTACACCTTTACAGTTTTTCCCCATGTACACAAGCTCGTTCAACAAGGAACTCATCATAAAGACCTTTGTTTTCTGAAATATTCTGTGTAATCTAGTTATATAATAAAAACACTGTAGATAGAGGAGGTAACATACACGCGCGTATGAAACTTAGACCAAATTCAACTTCATTTTGTATGAGTTTTGTCAGAAAAAAAAACTTCATTTGTGAGAAACGTACTCACTAACTCTACTTAGTTTAATCAATGTGGCATAGTTAGTTACTCTGTTTTTTTTTATGAATAGTTACCTGTTTCTACCCATCAACGCCATTCACCTTTTCACCATCAATGCGCATTCACGGCTCCACCTTATTTGGATGCATGTGTATTAGGCTTAAGTCCTTGTATATTGAAGTGGATTTTAATTTAATTACCACGTAATACACTCCAACATAGGTGGATTGAAATACACCTACATATATCAAACAGGCCTTAAGGGGACACAGCGAAGCAGCAAGCTTGGCATCAAACTCCTCTACGTAGGCATTATCCTTCTTTCCAGGGAGTTTTCTTTTCCCCTCCCCACCTGCGCATCTTGTGAGTAGAAAACTCTTGGGCTGCCAACACTAGGATATGCTCGATCCTTTGCGCCATTCTACCAAACCATCACTCACATGTCCCCGAGAGATGGACACACAACATCCTTCGGCATGATGTTTAGATTCAGACAAGACTCCATGG
>JADLZK010013323.1:0-138438 GCA_015847255.1 Hyparrhenia diplandra
CATATTAATAGAGAGCTGATCAAATTGGCTTTTGTTATTTCCTCTGCTACTCACATGCAGAAATATTAGTGGGCTCGTTGAGTTGGTGGATGGCTTGGTCCAGACCTGCTGCAAGTTTCAGTCGTTGAAAAAGCTGTGAGTTTCTAAATGCTAGTTTCTGATACTATGCCTATCTGGTTTTAACTTTGCAATTCTTGATTAAATTTAGTTTGTGGTGCTTTTTCTTCTCATGTTGATGATAGGGATATGAGCTTCAATAACATTGCTGGTGAAATCCCGCCCACTTTGCCCCCAAACGTGGAATAGCACTGTATGTCCCTTTTCCTTCTTTGGAATGGATATCACCTTTAACTGACTCAATACTTAAATATAGAATCTAAATGATGCGCCTATGCGTTGTTCACTTGTTCTCTTGCAGAAATCTTGCAGCCAACAAGTTTGAAGGAATATACCATCATCATTACCATGGCTGCACTCCCTGAAATATCTGTGAGTGTATATTTTTTGGAATGGAGTGTTTCAGCATTCTGTAATCTGGTTGTACAATTAACTGACCAATTTGTAACTTTTTGTCGCAGGAACTTTAGCTACAACAAACTCTCTGGAGTAATTGGTGATGTTTTTGTTAACATGGATAGCTTAGAAACGATGTAGGTTTGCTCATCCTAATTACTCTATCTGTTGTCCACTTGGAAGTGTTTTTCTTATCTCACTTTGGTGTTCCTTAATATAACTATGTGCAATAAGACAGCGAAATTCTTCCCCTTAATGTATGCATCTACAATAGAAACTTCAGCAGTACATTAGTGTCTCACATTCGTGTGCTAGGCTTTTATTCATCTAATACATCTGTGGGTATGGTCCTTGTGGCTATCACTTGTGCCCAATACATAGTTTTTCTTGCATCTGACTGATGTCTGTATGATGTTTTATCATTCACAATGGATGGTTTGATGTGGTTTGTTCCTATCATGTAGAATATGTTGTGTGTTCTCGGCAAGTTGTCCTAAATGTCTGCACTTTATTTTCTTTCCTTTTCTTTTGGTTAAGATCTGCTATGTGCTTCCCTCAATCAGGCTTCCACCTGTCCGTTTGCTCAAGATTCAGTTTATTTTTGTTTTTGTTGAAAAAGTGCACATTTTGATGCTAGAGCAGTTTTGTTTCCACCCCTTAATGGCATTCTCATATCCTGACCATCCTTGCAAAACAAAAATGTCCCCAACTTTATTTGATCTTTTATCGACTCATGTGAAGTTTATCCCCCGCCCTGGTTTTCAGGGATCTGTCATTCAATGCCTTCAATGGTGACCTACCAAGATGCGTTTAGCTCATTGACGAACCCTCGCTATCTGTAAGGCCGATCTTCCTTTAAGCTAGCTATTTCATGCACATGGACACAGCACCTGTTTGAATATCATTTGCAGTTATCTACATCATAACGAGTTCACAGGATCTGTGATTTTTGTTAGCAGGTCTTCCATTGTCATCCCTGTAAGAAATCTGACTGGATTTGTTGCTTAATATATTTCCTGCATTTTTATGCATCTTAACTCTTGATCCTGATTATCATCAATGCACAGAAATATTGAAAAATAATCACTTCAGTGGCTAGTGTTCCTGGACCATTTCAGTCCATTCCTGAGCTGAGGTATTAAATTCTGCTATGCTTTGCCCTGCACCTCCCTCTCTGCCTACTCTCTGTAAGTGTCTTGGCTTCATATATAGCTAAATAAATTCTCCAACTTCATGTGAACATTCCAGGATTGATGGAAACCAATTTCAACCTGGTTTCAAACATGCATCTTCCTCTAGTTACTAGGAGGACCCCTCCAGCTCCACATCAATCTTGTGTCTCCACCTGCAACTCAATCTCCACTTCAATCTCCTCCACCTCCACCAGCAGCTAAGCAGAAACCAAAGCAAAGGCCAAAAATCTCCAAAAGCCTTCTATTTGGGTATTCTTCTCTGCAAATAACAGTCACCATAGGAAGTCACACTCTCAGAGTGACAGCTGCTGCAATAGCTAGTGCCACATGTACAATATTTGTAGCTCCTCATTTGTTGGGATTGGTTCTGAAAAGTCGGAAAAGCTGTTCATGCAACCCTAAAGAGCACCTCTAACCATGCCAAGGCTTTACTACAGCCAATATGGAAAACAGGTATGCATGGGAATTTAAATTGTTCAAGCATGTAAAAATTTTCATCCATTTGTAGCTGATACCGATAGCTATACTTCCTATTTTATTTTCATTACAAATCTAGGATCCCAGCTGTAAATCTAGGACTCATCATAAAAACCTGTACTGTTCATTGTTTTCAAGGCACATTTGTTAAAATGCATCCATGTACAGATGTTTGCTTTTCATTCTTTTGATGCTGCGTCTCTTTTTAAAAGATAGACTAAGATTATTTCACTCTCACTAAAAACTCATATATTTTCCATTTTACAGTCCCCAAAGCGAATGACGTCCTCCAGTTGATTAACAGCTGTGAGCCCCAGGGCTACCAAGGACTTTTAATGAAGAATGTTTTATTGGTGAAGGTCTCACTGGCCGAGTTTACAGAGGTGATTTTTCCTGATGGCCAGGTATGATACTTTGATAAGAAATATACAAATACTCGTTGTCTTCGGAAGTATCCTTGTTGGAAAATAGTATTATTAATTGTCACTTAATCTTAAGGAAGATTTATGACATGAATTAAGTCTAATTTCTACAACATGCATTTCAGAGCCCCTAACAACTGAAGTGTGCCATCAGTTATGTTAATCTATAATCTACTGCTATCTCAACCACACATCCACAGATTTTGGATTTTTTCCCTCTGTGTTGCATTAAAGCTTGTTTGTCAGTGGTCAGTGCTGCAGGCTTCTACTTAATTGTTCTGTGAATTCTATTCTACTGCTTGCATGAGTGACAAGCTGTTGTGTACCTATCCCATTGCGTTGGCTAGTGGGCATCATGTAGAAGAGTTCAGGAGGGATAAGCCCTCTGAGTAAAAGAAAGGTTGTGATGAGATGCTGTGAGGGAGGAAGCACATCCTTTTCTTTTTATTGACGTCTTTGAGTCTTGATAAGATTTTACCTTTGAGGACGCTAGGAGGATGGAATTTGTAGTGTAAACTGTAATATGTCCCTGAAATAAGTTCTCATGTCTTAATGCAAATCTTTTTGAGGCAAGCAGGAGGGGAGTCTTAATGCAAATTTGTTCTTCAGTAACATGAAAAAGTTTGTGATTTTTCTAAATATTGAAGTTCTGATTTACCAAATTTTCTAGCGGTCATGATTTTTCTCTATATTTTTACCAAAAATTTCAACATGTTCACAGCTCCTTGCTATCAAGAGGGATTGACATGGTAGATCTGTCATTGTCAGAACAAGATGAATTAATGGACATGCTTTGGAATATCTCCAGATTAAAAAGCACCCCCAATATCAGTGCGCTTGTGGGATATTGTGTGGAGTTTGGACATTGTGCACTTCTATATGAGTATGCAGAAAAATGGCTCTCTTGATGATATTTTTGTTTTCAGCAGCCACAAGATCCAGGGCTTTTGTCATGGAAAGCTCGGATGAAGATTGCTCTTGGAGTTGCCTATGCTCTGGAGTAAGAATTACACTCTGAGCAAATTACTTTCACCTTCTAGCTTTTTGTACAGCGTGGTTATCAATTACATATCTTTTGCACTAAGGAACTTTTTAGTGCAAACTTCAGTAGTATTAGTTAGGGTGGAACTGAGTGCTGTGCCCCCTTTGATCTTTGAAATTTTATATGGGAGAATTAGCTTTCCCAATTTTTATATGTATCTTTTATCTGTGCAGATACATGCACCTGACTTGTTCCCCTCCAGTTGCCCATGGAAATATTAAAAGCTAGAAATATTTTTGCTCGATGCTCAGCTCATGCCCTACCTCTGTGACAGTGGGTTAACCAAGTTAAGCCATTTTTGTCAGCACCACGAGAATGGTCAGTGCCCCTCCAAGTTTCCCAGTTACCATGATAGTATTATTACTTTGTATGGAATCTTTAGTATGACTACAGTTATGTACTCCCTCCGTTTCAAATTATAATTTCGCTGGCTTTTCTAGGTACATAAATTTTTGCTATGTATCTATATCTAGATGCATAGCAAAAAGCTATGTACCTAGAAAAGCTGACTTACAGTTGGAACGGAGGGAGTATTCAATTAATTATAGGATCAAGTTGTGAGCTTGAACGCTGATCATCTGTTTTATCCTAATGCATAAACAATCATGGCCTCTCCTGATTGGAATATGAATTCAAAAAGTCAAAACACAGTAACTTCATCTGTATTAAAAATTGAGATTTATCACTGAATATATACATACTATTGGATGTTTGTACTTATGAAATATTGGTGTAATTTTTAGTGTCCTTGCTTGATGTTTTTATCCTCCAAACATATTAAGCCTGCTAGTGTATTGCATACCCTAGAACTACTTGTGTCCCCCACCCCCACAGTTAGTGATAAATGATAATAAATATGTCATTAAAAAAAGTACTTCATCGTTCCAGAAATTGTAGAGTTGTTTTGGCTTTTCTAGATGCGTACTTTTGCTATGCATCCCAGGCATAGTGTATAACTAGGTGCATAGCAAAAATGCAATGCATCTAAAAAGATAAAATGAACTATAATTTGGAATTCGGTGAGTAGTAATAAATATTGCTTTTTGTTTGCTTCCTGAATATTTCAAAGTGAGGTCCTATAACTCGATCAGCTGGCCATTAATGGTTGCTCATTTGATTTTGTTCTTTAAAATAACACTTCCTCAACTGAACAGAAGGATTCAGAAGCTATTAACAGTGCTAAAGGCTATGCTGCCCCTGAGCTTGAGTCATCCCGGAGCAGATGGCATCAAAGCTGATATTTTTCAGTTTTTGGTGTTATTTTTGCTTGTGCTTTTGACTGGGCAAAAGGCTTTTGATAGGTATGTATTCTCACTTCTCTTCTGTACCAAAATTTGCAGTCTGGATTTCTAAACCCGGTGTCATGGGTGAGCACGTGCGCCTTGGCCAGCTTCCACAGCCACGCGTCCGTGGCGTCAGGCCCGTGCGTGAACACGCGCTTCCACTGCGGCTGCGTCGGCGACTTGGGGCCGCGTGAGCTCGATGGCCAGCGGCATCAGCGTGCCCAGGTGCGTGAGGTAGAAGACGGTCCGGGAGCCGTAGAGCGTCGTGTCGGGAAACTCACGCACCCTGTGCACGTAGGGCAGGAACACGTCGTGGTAGTCCAGGATGAAGAGACGCTTCGCCGCCAGCGCTGCCTCCACGGTCATGTCCATCTGCTTCTCCAGGATCTCCTGGTAATGGCGGACTCCGCCGGCCCGTACACCTCCGGGTCCAGCTTGCTCCTGATGGGGAACTCCCTCAGCAGCTGGATGCACAGCGGGTTCAGCCCCGCGATTGTCTGCCTCGCGAACTCCTCGTCTTTGAACCACTTGAAGCGGTCCCCTGCAACACAAGCATTTGTCGTTGATTTTCTTGGATCTTCCAGCCAAGGGTATGTATAGGTGCAGTGGCAGTGGTAGAGCTATCTTACTCTCTAACATCTCCGGGACCTCGAAGCGGAGTACGTGATCGGTGGTGTCGCCGACGAGCTTGACGACGCGGGGGACGATGGTGCGGATGAGGTCGAGCTTCGTCTCCGGTGGCAGCGGGATGCCGTCGCTGTAGAGGTCGTCGATGGCGGGGAAGTGCGGGAACGGGAGCTCCTTCTTGGTGAGCAGCGGCGCGATGGCCGGCAGCAGCGCGTGGAGGCCGGACCGCAGCGTGGTGGCGCCGAACGTGAGCTGCTTCACCTCGGAGAACTGCTCGTCGCAGGGCACGTAGTGGTGGCCGTCGCGCTTCTCCGTCTGCGGGTCACGCTTGGTCCGGGGCCGGCCGGTGCGGCACCGCCGCGGGTACGGGAACCGCTTGCTGCCGCCGAGGATGGGACGCTGGTGGCTGGGGTCCTTGTCCGGGTCGCCCAGGTCGTTGTACACGTCGTAGTCGTAGACGCGCTCGAACGCCCGGCGCTCGCCGTGGCCGTCGCCGCGGAGCGCCCGCAGGTCCTTTTGCTCCGCAGCTCCTCCAGGCCCTTGGGCGTCTCGGACGGCAGGTACGACTTGAGGAGGGTGAAGAAGATGCGCTTCTCCGGGTTGTCGAACTTGGAGTGCACCCACGAGTTGCAGTCGAAGGTGACGGCGGTGCTGGTGTCGCCGCCGGTCACCAGCTTGATCTCGGATGAAGATCTCCTTGTGGTGCTCGTTCTCCACCAGCACGGCGCCCACCGGACCGAACGACGCCGGCACCTTGAACTCCGCCTCAGTGGCCCCTCACGCAGCGTCTTGTGAGCGAACGTCGTCACCCGCGGCTTCTCCAGACCCGTCTCTGCACCACGCACCACCATAGGAGGAGAGCTCAAAATCAGATTTTTTTTCGTTCATACTAGCTCATCGACAAAGGAAACTCTCGTCTAGTCGTCCGTCGTCTTGCGGCTGTTGTAGTCTGTCCTTCGTGGAGAGCGCATCTTAGTATACTCGATCGATCTCTTAGTATTTTTTTTATATGTGTTGTATATTTTTGAACTAATAGTATCATCCACTCACATCCACATCTACTAGGTTTACTAAAGATTTCGTAGGATGCATCTATTGTTCAAGGTTGGAGCAGCAGCTAGCTGGCACTGGCACCATGCATGGCGTCCGCCCATCTGTCGTAGATGACGCATGTGTGGCAACGACGAGATGAGGTACACTCAGGCACGAACGGGACGGTATCACTAGTAGTACGTGTACTCACTTTGCGTCGAGCTCGGAGCTGACGAGCTCCATGAGCAGCGTCTTGCCGAGGAGGTCGCGGACGTCGTCGAGGGCGCGCTCGAAGTACACCTGCCCGATGGCCGGCGACGCCTCCACCGTGGCGGTCACCGTCAGCATCGGCTCTTCCACGGTGACGGTCGACATGGCGCCGGCTCTACTGACCTCCTCGGTGGCGCTGCAGCTGATCCTCGGCAGCCGCCGGGACCGGGACCGGGAAAGAGGAGGACACGCCGCCGCCGCCCTCCGCCTTCTGGCGGCCGACGACGGCGACGTCAGGCGCGAGCCGACGACATTGCTCTGGTGCGGCGCCGGCAGCATGAGAGGCTGCTTCAGGTTCAGGTTCATCATGGCGCCGCCTCCTGCTGTAGATCAGATCGGACTGGTGGTTTAAGGCTTTAAGCAGCAGCCAGCAGCTGTGAGGAGCGTCCGGCCTGTGAAACTAGTTACTGCTATACCTATATGCTATAGCTAGCTGCTTCGCCGAGCACCGATGGAGTTGGATTATATCGAAGTGGATGGCTGCTCTGTGTGCCTATGGCTGTGGCTGGTGTGCCGCGGCATGTCAGCATATATATAGCGAGGGTTGATAGAGAGATCGATGGGCAGAGATGCCGTGTCTCGCACGTGGGAAATCGAAATATATCAGCGTGTGTGTAGTGTGCATGCCAAGCTCGATCGCTTGTGAAATCATCTTGGCCGGGAACGGAAAATATGGAATGGCTGATTGGAGTTTGAGATAGAGAGGGCCCCGGGTAAAACTGATTGATGTCTCTGCCGGCTCTCTGCCCTTTTTTGTGGCCACCACATGGATTTGGATCGAATGACCATGCAGCACTAGCTCTCTCTGTCTCTGTGTCGTTCGGAATGGAAGAATGTGTTTTGGATGATGATCTAGTTGGTACGTCGTGCATATAAGATGATGAATTGAGGCTAAAACAAGTCCGTTGGCACTCAAATTGGACCTAGACCGGCTTTAGAATAACTCCATATACAGGCTTTGCGTAATAATCTAAGAAAAACTCTGCGAAATGATGATCTTAAAATATAGTATCACATTAGTTTTCCAACGGGATGGGAACACCCTACTCCATATAAATATATGAGGTTCATATCCGATTGAAGTATATCCAACTGCATAATTGTTCTTTTATCAATTTATATATCCACTTTTTTTTTACCACTTATTATTATCTCTTCCAACTCCCTTGCTGTCATACGTGTCCCTCGATGGGATTTGTGGGTTCTATTTGTGGCTTTGGCGATCCTAGAACATGTACCTCGCCGTGCATACCCGACGAGTCTTCTTCCTAGTAGGCATTCGTGTGTTATTGGGCGAAGAACGAGCGTCTAATTGACCTTATTGACATGCCAGTTGGCCTCGACGTTGGACCTCCCACCACTACGTATGGCCTTGGGCGATCTAGCCCCTACCGGTGTGGTGACCAAATAAGCGTTAATACACTTTTTGGTGACTTTGTTGGGGACGAAGAAAAACCAATCTACTAAGATGGTTGATGGAAAGTTTTTGGCCGCTCAACCGCTAGAGGGATTGGAAAGATGCTAGAGGAGAGGGTGAAGGCCCAAGCCTATTGAGTGTGCTCTAACGTGCTTCAAAAGGATTAGTAGAGAACTCTCAAGAGGATTAAGGGCTTATTTGCGATGGCTCTAACTCCACGTGGAGCTGCTTCACTCCAAAACTCTAGGCGGAGCTAGCTTCGAGTGGAGTTGGAGTTGTCAAAATAAAGTGTTTGGCTGTCAACTCCAACTTTTTTGTAGGTCCCACCTAGTCTCACATCTCTATTTTCTCCCCCCATCTTCTTCCTCCTTGCGCCTCGAATCCATGCGACGCCCTTGGCACGACCTCGCCTGCCCCCTGCATGGCACCGTGCCATTGAGGAACCACCCCCTGGATGCCCCCCGTGGCCTTGACGGTGTCCAAGCCCAAACCAGTTTCGCTCGCCTTCCTCGGCAACAGGGCAGCCTCCGCCCCGTGAAAACTGAAAAAATGCTAGAGCTTTATGAAGTTTAACTAAACTCCAAACAGGGGTGACTAATTAGTCAAGAGAGATAACTAAAAATGCACTAGTCAAGAGAATGACTAAAGTGCTCTCTCCTCCTTAGACCACTTATATAGCGCGGCATATGTATGATCTCTCTCTTAATCCTTTTTAGTCCCTAGTCACACATCATCGATAAAAAATAACATGAGGTTTGTGTCGATGCTAGCTTCTACTATCTAGGTAGCATAGTAGCCTAGTGATAGGCTTGTACTTATTTGCTTTGGAAGGCTGCAGCGCTACATCGACACCAATTGAACGGCCGGCAGATAGCTCCATGGCTAACGCTGTCTCTCTCTTCAACCTTTCGTTCCGTGCTGGAAACCTTTCTCGACCTTAGCGCGAAATAACATGCTCATATATATACGTCCATGGTACTCCCTCAAAGCATACAATTCCATCTAATAATTAATTCAAGTCAAGTTTCTTAACTTCAACTAATTTTAAAAATCGATTATTAATTCAAGTCAAGCTAGGCATGCTTCCATGTGGTACTCCCTCGAAGCATTCGTAGTGGAGGTACTATCTCTGGCCTAAATCAATTCCTATAATTATCTTAAGTGAAACTTTGATTATGTTTATAAAAAGGAGTATTTATGTCTGTTCGAAATGAAAATTGTAGTTTTCTTTTTGTGGAATTGGAATGAAAAAAAAAAACATGAGATACCTTTTTTTAGAAATATGGACGAATCAACTCATTCTAATCCACTAATAACTAAGAAATAAATAAAAATCTAAAGAGTGTAAGATATATAAAGATGAACCAAGGCGAGCTAAGCTCTTGCTTTTGAAAAACGATGAACCAAGGGGTTATTTGGTTCCCGGACATAATCTGTCACAACTAACCAAGTGTGTGGTAGTGTAGTAAGAAAATTGGTGGTGGCACACTTGTCTTGTCTAAAGGAATCTTGCCACACTTGTATACTCTATGACATTTTTTTTTTTTAATAAAAGCGCTCTATGACATGTGGAGCTTCAAAAAAAATCTTACCTAAGCTTTGGCACTAATCAAACACTTACAAATTTGGTCAAACTAGCCTAAGATGAAGTGTGGCAAAGTGTGGCCAATAACCAAACAGCCCCTGTTGCAAATCAAATACCCTACTGCGACATGTCTTTCACCCGGCAACGCATGTGAGAGTATGAGATCGCCCATTTGGCACGTTCCTCCGGTCCATGATTCACAGGTCAGCAGGGTACACTGTGTGCACTGGCTGACTGGCTAGCCACGTCTGCTAAGCTAGCTTCACATACACCGGGCCCAGATGTACTCTCCAGAGTTCAATTATTCATGCCATTATTCAAGTCCAGATAAATTAACTAATAAAGCAAGAGCAAACAGTAAGTATTATTGTCGACTAGTGTGGTCGAGTCTTCACGAACCATGCATGTCTTAGAGAGGATGATGAGCTCGCACGGACGATGGAGGAGCTGGCTATGCAATAATGCTATAGTACATCGTGTCCTGTGTGCATGCTATGCAATGAATATATAATGCGTAACTTTCGGAAACGAGCTGATATATATTTGCGTCCTCCGTGTGCGATCGATGGATGAACCTTGATGACGCATGCACGTACTGAGGTACCACTAATACCACCGAAAAAGCTCGATCGTGTACAACTGTTTCGTAGTAAATTCGCTCACAGAAACTGAATCGGCTGTATGTATCCACGTTTGGGGAGCATAGTGAATGACGCTGCTACTACACATACATCGAACTAAACCGCATCTGAACATATATATGGACACGACTCTTGACTGAGCCACTTTTACATTGGTCAATTTAATAGTTTTTAGGGAGGGGATTATTGGTTTGCATCTAGATCTAGAACTAGGGTTAGGGATTATTTTTTTTTATTGTTTTCAACATTCATTTTTTTAGTGCAATGGATTAAGTTTACATGAACAATATATAACGGCTGAAATATTAATTTGTGATAATTATTTCCTTTCTTAAACTCATCAAAAAAAAAAAAAAAAAAAAAAACTAGTTTAGTCGTATATTAGTTTGCTAACTAGGTTGTTTTAGAAACTGTTTGGGGTGGCTCCAACCCATATGGAGCATGGCTCCACGACCAAAACTCTAAACCCACTCCAAAACTCTAAACCCAAATTGGGGTGTTTGGCTACCAGCTGAGCCATTTTACATAGGTCCCAGTTTGTCATTCTCAATATTCCTCTTCTTCCTCCCAACTAGTGTTAGGGATTATTTTTTTTCTTCCTCTCCATTCATTTTGGACATGCAATGGAGTAAGTTTACGGTGGCAAATATAACGGCTGAAATATTAATCTGTGATAATTATTTTCTTTCTTAAACTCATCAAAAAAGTAAAAAAAAAAGTCGTTTACATTAGTTTGTTAACTAGACTGTTTTAATCTCCTCGCCCGGAGAAGCGAAGCTTATAAATGTGTATTTTATGATAATAATTAACATGATGAAATTAAAGCGTCGAACAAAGGCGGTGGCAGTCACCGCCCTAGGTCTAGCTATACCACAGTTCCGAACAATGGATGAGATGGTTGACATATAACTGCCGCCCTTAATTCAATTCTACATCCATGGCCACGAGTCTATGGAGTTTAATTAGACACAATCTCCCAAGACAGCCACAGAGTGGGCATGTTTTCACTAAAAAATAGAGGAAAATTAATTAACCAAACACAGTAAAAGGGCGGCGGCGCGGCGTTCCGGGCGGGGAAGAAAGTAGCGAGGGAGGGGGGAGTCACGGATGAGAGGAACAGAAAGAGGATCGAATCGTTATTTTAAACTTATCGATGGCGATGTGGGTATACCTACCAACTCCATGTCTACATTCATATTGAGTATTCCGGAAGACAAAGGTACTCCAAAATAATTTTCATTTACACCGTAGCTCCAGGAGTTAAAAGCTCCATGGGGATTGCGGTCGAGGTGTTTTAGCTCCACCCGACTCCACCCCCCGAGTTCGGCTCAAGTCACCCCAAACACGCCCTTAATCTCTTGCATGAAGAATGTGAAGTACTTATATTATATGCAGTGGCGAAGCTATGTGTATACTAGTACTCACGGAGTTGTTTCTTCCTAGTAATAATGATAATATCTTCACAATGGAAGGGAAAATATATGTCCACACAATTTCCATGGTGATTGGTGAATACTGAATACTTACAGAAGAGTCGCAGATGTATGATGTGTACGTGACCTGCTATAGCTAGTGTACGTGCACATGCTTTGCTTTCTGCACTGAAGTTTACGTCTAGTAAGTCTTTTTTTTCCCAGTACGTGCCAGGACAGTGAAAGCCCATCACAGCTATCAGAGAATAGGACTTGTGTGATAGATTCTGGAGTTGATGGTGACCCCACGTATGTACGTACGGGACGCGGATCTCTACGTGTCCAATCACGTATCGCAACCCGAATACAATACTGTCAATATGTACATTACCCGATAGCAACCGTGCGTCGTTAACTGCACAACCCAGCTGAGCTGACTCATACCATATGTGGACCCACCGACAGTGACATGGATTATTGAGGCTCTGTGGACCTTCTTCTCCCGGAGTCCGGACGTGATTACGTGAACGATATGATGACTTCCACACATCATATGCCTTGCTGTGCCTTGGATCCATGAATTATTCCAGACGGTGTGAATAATATAGGCCCTGTTTAATTCCCTTCAAAATTTAAAAAAACTTTAGAAGATTCCCCGTCACATCGAATCTATAGACACATGCATGAAGGATTAATTGTAGATAAACAAAATAGTAACTAATTACACGGTTTGTCTCTAATTTGTGAGACAAATCTTTTAAAAAGAGATAGCCATGATTGAACAATAATTACCAAATACAAACGAAAAGTCTTACCATACCCAAGCAAGTATCGTTGAAAACATCTCCACCCACTATTTTTAGTTTTACTGCCCAAGCAATTTTTATGTTAGTTTTACTGCCCATGCAAAGCCACACAAATTCTCTCTCCTAATTATTTTATTACTATGAAAAAAAATAGTAATTTTATATATGTGGCACTGAATTAATGTGCATAATATAATACTGCCAACAAGAAGACCCCACCGGTCTCAAAAGCCCTGAAAGGGCATAGAGCTACTTCAATTTGGGCCGTTGAACAGCAGCAGATGAGGTTCATTATTCCTAAAACACTAGTACTGTAGCTAACGGGGACATGTCGTACATCTCTCTCTTTCTCTCGAGGAGAGGAAGTATAGAAAATTCAAGGATGACTAGCTTAAGTCAGGTTTGGGCTTTTTCGATCACTGTCCATCACGTACTCTCCATCTCCAATAATGTATTCTCGCACATTCGTCACATCTTCCTTCCTATAGGTACAAACCATGTTATTCACGTACAATTGTATTTGAGTAGGCCTCATTTTGAATCGAACCATACTCAAAATACACAAAAATAATTGTGTTTGCCTCGGTCAGTTTGGCATTTCTACATATGACTCGGCCTTTGAATAATTTTACTACACATTCTACTAAGTAGGTCTCTGTCATATGATTCTAGATCAACCTTGGCCCATCAGTATGTGAAATTTCACATAAATTAATAACAATTGTTACTAGACTCATCATGCATGAAGAAAAATACTTCTCTAGTATATGACTTTCACTATTATATATATGTATGTAGACTAGTATGTATTTAAAGAAACTTGTAATCCATATTGGGACCATACCAGTGTCTTAAACAACGAACATATTAAAAATCAATCAACCGATGATATTAATATATTTCTTTTAAAAAAAAACATATTAAGAATTAGATCGAGCAAAGTATACTCGTTCAACATTTAGGTGTAAGGGCAGGATAAATGTATTTGGATCTACATGGTGTCGTGAATCGGTTAAATGCATCTAAGTAGTGTTAATTAATATGAAAAGATACTCCCACAAACCTACGATATTTACTGAAGATTTTTTTCTTTCTTTCACACATCGTATAGTACCATTACTCCTGTAGCGCTTATCTGTGCACTGTGCAGCCTGAGATCGATGCGGCCATGTGGCATGTGGATCTAGGAAGGAAACGGCGGGCCCACTT
Organism: Hyparrhenia diplandra; assembly: GCA_015847255.1. NCBI lineage: Eukaryota > Viridiplantae > Streptophyta > Magnoliopsida > Poales > Poaceae > Hyparrhenia > Hyparrhenia diplandra. The sequence continues at coordinate 13,930 of JADLZK010013323.1, forward strand.
GTAGCTGACACAGGAGGACAAACGGGGCCACTAGACTCCGCGCGGCCCATCACAAATTAACCTTATCCTGCCAATGGGCGGACATGGATTTCCCTGCGTGGGCTGCCTGCAGCCGCCCTTGCCTACCTGTCATCAAACTAAAAAAAGGCCCGGTACACGAGTGAGTGGACGAAGATTCAGTCAGTTTACGAGTGGCCTCACATTCACATTTAATAACCTTAAAAAATATCGGGACCAAACTATGTACTACTGTAGATCATGATGATGCTATAGCCTATACATGCCATCCAAGTATTGCCAAGTGTTCTACTGTTACAGCTAATACGCCGCTAAACTCTGACGTGCATGTTGGTTTGGAAGGACGTAGCACTAGCGTTCATGACGCACCAACGCCGATGATAGGTGCTTCAGTTGGACCGCCGGGCCGGACGGACGGAAGCCTCTCGTCACGTACGTACGTACGTTCCAGCGACGTCACGTACAAACGAACGGAGCGCCGTGCTGCACGCACGCACGCACCACGCCCGGCCGCCGGCGGCGACGACCGGACGGACAGCTATTGCCGCGCGAGGCCATCGGTCGCCACCACACACCGGCCGGCGACGCCGCGTTTCCACGGTGGCAACGTGCCGTCGCTTGTATTATCACGAGGTCATGCATGTTAGGCAACGTGTAGAGGGAGGTCCGGATGGGCAGGACCGACCCAAGGGCAACCAGAACGTACGCGCATGCACGACACTCTCGTGTAACACGAGTGGGGCGTCGCGGTCTGCAACCGGCTGAACCAGCAGCCAAAACGAACGGGAAGGAGATGGAGGCATCCAGCAGGTGCATGCAGCCTGCATCACCTCCCTCCCCCACAGCTACAGGTACGGAACACAACAGAACAGAAGCCTCTCCGCGCATGTGACCCACAAGTAACAACCTCTCCGCGCTACCACAACCGTTATGCTCTCTAGTTGTCTGGTGCATTGATTCTGTGCCTGAAAGTGATTTGTTTCCTGAGTGGTAAAAACTTTGACCAACGAAGAAAGTGGGCAAAGTTTGGCCAACCAAGCAAGTGGCAAAGAAACATGCAGGTCTGTACGGGTACAGGGTTACAGATTAAAGACAACTGATGCATGCGTAGTGGTTTACGCAAATGAGGAGATGATGAGCCACTTAACAAAGCTAAATGAAATGTTTATTCAACAATCGTTTGATTCATTAGTCCCTATTACATACTCGTGGACATTATCAAGGGCCAAAAATGAGTAGACACAGCAAAAGGAAAAGAAGAAAAAAACCAAGATTACATCCTAATTAATACCCAACGCGCAGCAATGAGAAGATTTTGGGGGAAATACGCAAATGAATCTGTCAAAAATAATAAGTAATAGTTACATCTTCACTTTTTACATCCTTGTGTAAGTAAATACTACAGGCTGCTGGGTGGGTCAGCAGGTGGGGATCCTCTCCAGGGAAGGAAGGTCAGCTTCGACAATTGTCGAATGTATGTTTTTGGAGTAGGAGTCGGCAAAGGATAATCAGTCTTGCAAATTGCACCGTTAATCACCTTGTAGACAGTAGAGCTGGCGGATATTGCCCGAAGCTGAAGACATAACAAAGAATTTCCAGTTACTCTCACACAAAACAAACCGAGTTTTCAAGACAAGGCCCACATGAAACTGACTAGGCTTGTGCGGTTAGGTGATTCCAGGGCCAGGAATCATTCCAGGTGAGCTTTGCTTATACCAATTAAAGTAACGATTCCAACTGGACTTTTTCCATGTTGTAAAAAAAGGACTTTTTCCAGGTTATCAATCCATGATAACCGAACAGGGGCCTAGTATCATTTTCAGCAAATATTATTTAGAACCATTATGTTAAAAAGAAGTGGCAGGAGCGCTGCCAATTCCTTGGAAGGGAAAAAAAGATAAGTCGAACGACGGTCCCAAGTATAGTTTATATAAAGAGTAAAAATAGGAAAAGGTGTATTTTTATTGTATCGCATATTATATTTACATACCGTGCAATAGCACATTTAATTTTGGTGATTAAGCTAGGTTTACAAATTTAAAAGGTATATTTCCCAATGGTAAAGAACTATAGAGATCTGCTTGTGCTGACAGGTAATTACCATACCATATCACGGCATATATGTTAACCATACTTGGAATGATCACCAAAGGTTTCTTAATGTAAACACAGTCAGTTTCTACTGAAATGTTGACCAAGATCAAACACAGCGATGAGATGTTAGTATGTTACCATATAACCAATCCTTGAACTGAGCATGAAGGGCCGTTGCCAATTCCTTTTCCGATTCTCATCAAGCTGCAGCTCCCGAATCATCTTTTGGATATCTTCCAGAGCAGAACGCTGATAATGAATATACCATACTTAGGAACATGCAACCTTTAGAATACAGCATGGTGAAATATAGAAGTGAAGTAACTGTGCCAAACAATATTTATGAATATCACAATTTGCACGATATCTTCGAAACTTTCTACTACTTTGCTGAGAAATATAGAAACAATAATTTCAAACCTCATTCATCTTATTGGATTAGGATTGGAGTATAGGACACTCAGGATGCGAATAGCATTAATGATGAAAAAACAGAAGACGATAGTAATGAGTTTTTCCCCAGATTCCTCATGTTTTCCATTTCTTTGCCATGTAAATTCGTATATAGGATTTACATTAATGTTTATTATTACCTCCATTCTAGGTCTCAATTTACCAAATCAACATAAAAATGCACCAACAATCTACAATGGATTATATCTTGGTAGTGCATTTATTTGGTATTGTATATTTTAGTATATTTTTTCCTATAAACTTGGTAAGTTAATTAAGTTTTACTTAGGACAAAACTAAAATGACCTATGTTCTGGAATGGAAGGCGTAGCACACATGATGAAGACAGTGTAGTCATCAAACAGAATATATTACACTAAATGAAGAAAGTGAGGTTGCCCATGCCATTATAAACAGGGAGCTGACAGAACCCACAAGTATACCCCAAGGTATCTTACATTCTTGAATAATGAAATAAATTTCAGGCACTAATACCTTGGGGTATACTTGTGGATTATATCTTGGTAGTGCATTTATTTGGTATGCAGCTTCATACCAATTAATGTTAGTTTTGAAACAGAAAAACATTCTGAGAAGCCATTTCAACATATGCTTAAGAGATGTATTATGCTCAGCTCTATTGATTTAGTCACTTAATATACCTTTTTGCTTTGGAATGCCCCATAAATTTCAGGCAGTGGGAAAGGATTGCAGTTTGTAGGCTCTTGCCTTTCATCCCCAAACCAACTAGGAATCTGCAGAAGAAAAGTAAATGTTTTTATTAAAAAACAACAGTTCTATTAGCTATTAAAAAATGCATCAAATGATAGGTTCAGCATCACTCAATAATCTTTTCATTCAAAACAGCAGTTCTATTAGCTATAGAGTTTAGTCTCCTAGTAGTGTGTGGGGTGTGTATGGGAGGGCGGCTTTCTTTGGTCTCTCCCTTTTGCTGTACAGTTTGTACATTTTTTCTTGTTGAAATGACACAGCTCTGATTCATTGTTCAGGAAAAAGAATAAAAGAAAACAACGCATCACTTTAAAATGCATTTTCCAGTTGGAAGCATCAGTGGAGAAAATTGTGATAGATGCATCAAGAACTGACTCAAGTATTCTAGCATGAAGGTGGTTCAAGTTGCCACATTGCAATTACTGCATACAGCTGGCACGACAAAAAGATGAACTAGACAAGAATCAATGTTTTCATACCAGATACCACATCAAGAACAGAGAAAAAGAAACTTTAAGGTAGAAGAGTGATTGGATCTGTGCTCGACTGCTCATGTCATTTTACAGAGCCAAAGCCTAAAGCATTTTTTTAACATACCAAAAATTGGTGAATAGATCAGGATCCAGACATGTTGCTGATTCAGCTTTAACATCTGAAACCCCAGCAGGATGGGATAATGAATCATGTGGATCAACAACTCCCAACACAAAAGGTTGGTCCCATTTGTTGACACTGGGATCGACACCCACTTGCATCAAATGATCCTGCAGTTGAGGGTAGCATGTATTGAATGGAGCAACCTGTTGATACAGACAAGGAAATTTATCATGAGAAATATTAATTATTAAATACTAATGTATAGTGTAAATCACATCACTGAGTACCAAACACTATGTACACCTATTGACTCAGACCTTGTATTCAAGCCATCCATTTAAGAGATTGGAAATCAATTATTTGAACCATCACCCCCTACCACCGCCATTTAAAAGAGCACAAGGCAAAAGGACTACAGAAACTTACTTGTAATTTATGGTTGTCCCCAATACAAGAGGTTGGTGATTTACTCCTAAGTAGAAGATGCACTCCCGGCAGTTGGCAATACAAATACGTTTTGCAGCTGCAATGATATGCACTCTTTCACAATGCTCCACTTTTACTACCTGACAGCATAAAAATTCAAAGTAGACTTGTAAAACATTTTGCAATAAATAATAAAATGTTACTAATCTACCAAGACTTACTAAAGTTTTACCAGTGCAATTAACTACTGGAATAGACTGGGAAGGTACAGAAATAGGATGGAGTGGGGAATCAGAGGAGACCTATAGGATGGCAAACAGTAGAGATGGGTTCAGGATTCAATTTCACGAGTGTTTCTCGTTGATACAGGTTCATGAAAAGCTTAATAGTTTACAACAAAAAACACCTTGTGCACATTGGTGCTCAGAACACGTCCACGATAAAACCCAGAATATCGCCCCATAGCTTATAGGGCCCAGGACCACCATCAAAAGAGGCAGAAGGGTAACAGTGACCTACATCATCTACAACCTATTTCTGCAAGACTGCCATAAAGTAGAATCTGATTGCTAGCTTACTGCAGTCCCATTCCTTGAGTATTTGGCAACTCCTAAACAGTCACAACCTTTGTTGCAACTTGACATCAACTAAAATTTTACAAATCATAACAACACAGCAATGGCAGGTTATCTGAGAAGCTTATATAAGTACAAAGCAATGGATCGCATACATATGAACAAAACCACTGTAGCCCAAAATGGGCAGGTGGCAGATCCATTTTAGATTGATCAAGGAAGCAACTAGAACCATTCTTATAGATAAAAATAAAACAGAGCAACCAGAAAGAACATTCAATCCACAAGAGAAATATTACTACATGCATACCTTACCAACAGCACCAAGAACAACCGTAGCATCAGAACAACCATACACAGTAGCATACTTCAGCGGTGCTAATATGTAGATAACAGAATCATGACAGTTCAATACCTACAAAAGAAGTTTGCAATAAGTTATAGATACAGCAAGCATAGTCCTACCTCTGAGGTTTCATTGTTCAAGTCATGAAGCAATATAATATATTGCAGCAGATTAAATCAATGTGAATTGTGAAACTCAATCATAAGGCATATTTTGGTACAAGAGTCTTCAAAAGTATATCTTGACCTTTTAATTTATCTTACAGTTTATTGTCATTTTCTACAAAATTAACATCATCTTAGAACATCTATACTCTAAAGATGTGTATGATTAGACAAACTGTTAGTCAAATATCAGTGTGAATTTTTTGAATTGAAATACTTCATATTGCCTTTATGCAAAACAAAGTTGCTAGATGCAGGGTTCTGAGTGTTAGTATTATAATCCTTCCTTGCTGCTGTTAGTCTTTTGTTAGCGAATGCACCAGCAAGCTGCAGTTCATAGCAGCCCAAAATCAGCCTCCATCTTTCTCAAAGTGTAGTGCAGCAGCTGCATATACCACTATTGATCCTAACATTGAGTAGCCTCCACTGAGGTTACACATTAGTTCTTTTCGCAGATCAAATTATTCACCCATATATTTCTTTTCCAGTTTAAACGTTCTCTGGACAGACCCACATCATGATACTCAGAATTATCATCTCTCTACCCAAAAAGCTACAATGTAGTGTTTGTTTTTGAATCAAAGAGTTAGTACATGTCATAGATTGGTACAGACCCAGTGAAATTTTTACGCTTGACAGTGCTTGAAGTGCCATTTCAATAACCAGCTAAACACAACATATAATGGCCATATATATAGATACAATAGAATTACGGTGGTCAACTTTTTTAACTTTGAGCCTATAGAATTACATATACATAGAAAAAGTTTGATTGGTCATACAGAAATGAACAAATGATAGCATCAAAATTACTTACATTACATGTAATTTTCATTTCTCAGATTTGTGAATGTATAATTAAATAAAGTAATAGTCAAAAGGTGTGTAAAGGGGGCCATACCAATGCCCACAGTGACAGTTAATGAAAAATGCAGAGACAAATGTAATCACTCCAAAACTTACAGAACCATAGTTTATATTTATGAAATTTGAGAATCAACTTTGCATATTTGATGGGAAAGCACTACAAAACTTTGCTAAATGAGAAAGATTAAAATCTATTGATGACCATTATCCAGAAGTTAGCTATTGACAACAACCTATCAATGTACCTTTATTGAATTCCCTTGACATCAGATGCATGCTTGACAACAGAGGTTTTGGAAAAGCCCTCCACAAATGTTACATTTCTGTAGTATGCAGGATTGGCACTTGGTGTGCTGTTCCGTGGATGACTTGTATTGGACTCAGCCATGGTCACATCAAGATCAGACATGGTTTGCTGGATGCTTTCCTTTGCTGCAGACCTCTCAGCAGAATATTCCAGTGAAGAAGCTATGTTCTGTGACATCCAATCAAGAACCTGAGCAGCAGGGACAGGAGCAGCAGGCATGTCTGGATCTGAGTTTGCAAAAAGGTAGCAGCCTGGCTTAAGGAAGTTCCTTCTGAGAATTGAACTAGAAATCCAAGGTGCTCAAAAGTCTCCATTGTCAATACCTGCACAAAATCAATGCAAGTAATGGTCAACAACTCTTTACGGTCAGCATTCTGCAACACAATGGTCTTATCACACACAGCTTTGCCCCACATTGAAGAGTGAGGCGTACAGTATCATCTATCATGTGTCCAATTTTTTTTTAAAAAAATCCCAGATGACAATTCTTCGAGGTCCAATTTAAGCTTCTATGTTCAACAACCCCCGGCACCCCCCAAAAAAAAAACACAAATAATTTCAAAACAATGACCTAAAGGGAAATTGTGCTACAGGACACAAAGTGAAAGGGGTGTGCTGGTGGACACTCTGGTTTGCGACAAATTTACTGGAAGACACTGCATCCATTATATATTCATTTCTGGCTCGGGAGAACAGAAAACTACAATGAAATGAATGATGCTCTTACCCCTGGCCCTTTCTTCTTCACCCTGCCCTTTCTATTCTCTCTTTTCTCCCATGTCTCTCCCCTTGTGGTGTGAGCATTGGCCATCAGGTGGGGCCTCGCGATGTGCAACCCGAAGGGCTACTCTGTTCCCTAGCACACTTGTGGGTGGCCGCAATTTGGCCGGTGGTGGCCTGCAGCAAGGCGGCCATGGGCAAAGGCGGCACAACTGGCATGGCACGACCGCGGTACTGCGGCAAGGGCCCCTGCTCATAGATTCAGTGCACACAAAGCACCCCCAATCTAGGCACACACACTCAATCCACTCGTGGGTCGTGGCCTCTCCATCGTTGGCCACAGAGCACTACTCGTTGGCACACTACACACCTCAGCAATTGTACGTGTGTGCCCTTATGCCTTGCATCTCATGCGGTCGTGGCAGCCACAGCCGCGGCCACTGACGGTGCCAGGGGTATGCCCCTGTATGCCAAGGCATACCCAAGTTTTGTTAGGAAAAAACAATATGTATACATATATATCCTGTTATTTATACGTATTCTGGACTCCTGGCCAACATAGCTAATGGGCCATGTCCAATTGCTTCTGGGAGCCCACCACGGAAGGAACCCCAAAATTGCGTCGTTGTGGTCGACTAGACGACCAGGCCATCTCCGTGCAGCGCCGCAATCTTTGATGTCACCTCCGTCCCTAGCGTCCTCCCGTCCTCCCCACTCCAGCCAGCCGACGAGGCCATCTCGCCTTTTTCCCCTCCCCTTCTCCCGCTGCGCCGCCCCTCGCCCTAACTAGGCTGCTAGCGCTGTGGCCCTGTCAGCCTGGGGCCTGCGGCCTGCCCCAGCGAAGGAGCCGGCTGCCGGTGAGAGCGGCAGCTGTGGCCCGTGGGCGGTGCCGGGCACCCCTTGCAGAACAGCAACAGCAGCACCCTTTACATTTGGCATACCCAGCCATGAATTCCTGGCTCCGTCATTGGCCGCGGCCAAGCCCTATACGCACCCACGCTACAATGCTACATGCTCAGCCCCGCATGCAGCCGTGCCACATGCCTGCCATGGCACCGTGCCATGACCGCACGGGTTCTATAGGAGAGAGAAAGGGGAGGAAAGAGAAATAAGGTAGGAAGCCAGGGGTAAAAACATCATTTCACCACAGTTCTCTCCTCCCGAGCTAAAAATGAATATTTTAGTCGACATGGTGTCTTTCAGCAAAATTGTCACAAGCAAGAGTGTGCACCAACAAAGTTGGACTTTTTCGGTGTCAATCGGCAAAGCCACTTTTAGTATCTTGTAGCATTTCCCTATCCTAAAATAAACAAAAAAGGATGAAATGTCATTTGGACTATATATATCACCGTCTGCATTAAAGTCAAAAGATCCTTCTCACTCTCCTATGTTTGATTCTTAAGATTAGTTGTAGACATGTGAACCTGTCTGTGTGTTGATTTCTTTCATGAAACCTCACATCATATCTCAGATTATATTTGGAGTGAAGGCGTGCATCTTGAAAAAAGTGAAAACAGAACCTTACATACCATTTTACAAGAATAAGTGAATCACCCATTTCTATTACTGTCTACTCTGATGTTTAAGGTTATTGTTTAATCAGCTGTTCATAGTATCAGGCTTTAGCAGGAAAATCATAAAACAAAACACACCAGAGCATATTGCTCAGAAGAAATGGTTGGCATACCAGCGAATCGTCACCCTCACCCTCAACAGAATCTGCCAAGAGAGTAAGAATATTTGCCATATGCTTTTGCAGATAGGATAACTGATGAATTTCTTCATCAGCTTGAGAAGGCATAAAACGACGGCTGTTACTGCGAACAAGCTGCAAAACAATTAAATTGGAATAATTAAAGGCATGTCAGAGATGATTTTAAAATTATAGACAATCTCACCACTTGAAATGGAAGATGGCAGCACAGCTAAAACTGACTAGGGCACTATATCTATATGCTACAGCCAATAACAAAGATAGAAGCAAATGAAGTCTTGTTTCGCAGAGCTCCCAGTACAGCTCTTAGTCACTGGGATCGTGGAACGACCCCACGTTCCACGTCCTGGGAACTTTGTCCTGAAACGAGGAACGGGGATGATGCGGGACGATCTACGGGTCGCGGGTGGATCGCGGTCCAATCATCAGGTCGTCATGCACCGGAACTTCAACGACGCAACTGGCGGCAGCGGCGGCTTGGGCACCTGGTGGCGGCTTTGTGTTTCTGTGCCTTGCTGCTGTGCGTGTCCGTTTGCCAGGTGATATGAAGAAGACCTAATAGGCTATGGGCTGCACATGGGCTGCTATATTTGGGGTACGAGATGCGGCCCATGTTTTGTTGGTAGCTCTGAATCGTTCATTCTCTCAGCCTGTTTTGCTGCGATAAACAACAGCAGCTTCCTCCCACGTGTGCATCGTTCCAGAACTTCGTTCCTAAATTATCTGGGACGCGATCCAACTTAAAAAAAAAAAAAGGCTGATGAGGTGTACCCTCTTTGTACCGCAACCTTTTACAATGCCGTTCGGCGTTCCATGTTCCCGTTCCTCGACCCCATCATTCCGGGAACTTGGTGACTAAGGTACAGCTCCTAGGTTAAACGATATTATACAGAAGATTGTATGAAGTGATTCTCTGTAATGAAACAGGGTCTGGGAGCTGAAAAATAAGTTTCTCCTGATTCATTTCCCACATAGAATCACTTCCTCGGTAGAGTTTATCTTATAGAATCATAGAAAATCACTTCTAGTCACAAAATCACTTCTCTGGGAGAATAACTCTCACTTCCCACAGAGGATTAAAATCAAGAGGAGCTCGACCAAAGTAACACACACACAAAAAATTGTATTGCCATGCCTTGGAATGAAAAAAGAAAGGTTGATAAACTATTTATGTTGTGGATTTGGTGTGGGTTCGAAATAGCTATAGCTGTCATTTTGAGTAAAAATTGCTGCTTCAAAAACACAATATGAAACTGGAAGCTAAAGTATTAGTTGTGAATAGATCTCTATACAAAGATGAGCAAAAACTCTGCAGGCAAGGAACCTATGGGAGTTAGTACACACTGGGTACCATTTACAATTAGCATACAAATTTAAATGATTGTGGACATATGGATTTAAGAAATTATCAGTTCTTATATTCACCATTCAAAACAGAGAACTTGTCAGGCATACTTCAGAGCGATAAGATGATCTGTGCAGTGTAGTCCGGGTGACACTGTTTCATGGGAATTCACTTGCAGCTATTTAAATCCTATGATCATGTGTAAATTTATATGAAACAGAATAGAAAATTGCACTGTTACAAGGACATGAATATGACACAATTCTAAAGCAGTGGTTATCGAAGTGGAATTCAGTCAAATCGGAAGCTCTAATCTACTTACAGCGTGTATGTATGCTAAGTAATTTGAAGATATATGGCAACATGTTGAGGCCAAGCAACCGTATAATTTCTATACTAGGTATAGAAATCATAGACATGGGCTGTAGTCTGCAGTCACGATATCTCTTGCTGAACATGAAGTCTCCAAGGCTGGAGAGCTGAGCTTTTGGAATTCCAGCTTTAGCAGTCACGTGCCTCGATATGTGGTTGGATGTTTTGTAGAGCAGCATCACATGATAACAGGGTGGCAATAGTCTCTTTGATGGGTCTGTCATCACTTATCAGAGATGTCAAAACCAGCATTTTGACAGTGCTAGGTTCCTATGGTGAGTTGTGCCGTGGGTGTGTGCCATCGAGAATACCAACAGCCAGGCCCCTCCAGTATAGCACAATTCCAGCAGTCAATGGACGGTATTCAAGGTATGGTTGTTGCCGGGTACAGTCAGGGGTACGGTACCACCGTTCTACTGAGATGTCGCGTCTAATGAACAAATGATGAAATGAACGCGAAACACATATCGATGATTACTAAGCACTCGCATCACAATCTTGTTTGAAAAAGCGATCAAACAAACGATCGGGACGTGTTAATTAATCCTGACCTGGATCGGGGAGAGCGCGGAGAGGTAGCCATCGAACGCGGAGGTGGAGGGCCAGACGTCCGCCACGGCGGGGGAGTCCTTGTGCGCGCTCCGCGGGACGAGGCGCTTGTACGACTGGATGTAGAGGAAGAGCAGGACGTCGCGGATGTCGGCCGACGCGCCATCCACGGCGCCGTCCCCGAGCGCGGGGTCCTCGGCGGGGAGCACGGCCGCGAGCGTGGCCAGGGCGAGCGCCGCCTGCTCCTGCGGGATCTGCAGGGCCTCCGCCAGCGCCGCGGCGGGCACTCGGCGCCCGTCGGACACCGCCAGCTTCTCCTTGAGCTGGGCGAGCGTCTGCGCCAGCGTGCCTTCCGGGAAGATGAGCTTGGGGATGGGCAGCAGCCCGTGCTCGAACGCCACACGCCGCGGGCGGAGCAGCGCCGCGGGGAGGATGATGACGGGGTTGCGGGAGCCGGCGGCGTCGCTGGTGCCGGAGATGGAGACGGAGATGGGGCCGCGTCCGGCGGCTGGTCCAGAGCCTCGTCGGCCATCGCGACGGGGGCGTGGAGGAGGGAGAGGGAGAGGGGGAGATCTGGGAGGGAGGTGTGGGAATGGCGGACGAGGATCGGAGGAGGAAGTGACTCGATGCGGGCCTTTTTTTTTTTTTTTCTTTTTTTGAGGGAGAAGGGTAGTTTGGGGTTTCTAATAATCTGGTTTGGGTCGTGGCAAGATGGGATTAGCAGCAGCGTTCATGTCCTTCGTTGCCCGAAATGGACAACGGAGGTGTGTGGCCCGGCAAGGCCCACGTCACGGCCCGAATCCCTCCACGTACTCACTCGTGCGGCGTGCGTGCTCGTGGGCCGGTGCCCGTGGATGGATGACGGCCTGGGCGCGCACGCACCATCTGTCGTCGTGAGCCGCACCCGCACGAGAGCACGTACGTACGGGCCGGGCCAGGCCTCGGTTTACCTTTTCTCTTTCTGGGGTTTAAAAATTTTCATATGTTTTTATTTTTATTTAAAAAAAATTTTTTTTTTTTTCTCGAATACGCAAAGAGTTATGTATCATTGCATTAAGAAGAAAAATAATAATGTAAGCGCCACAGGAGGACTCACAGCTGAAGGCTAGACCGCCCTAACAAACAAACAAGGTTCGATATTACATAAACAACTATGACCATACCGAAGCGGCACTACAACCTACGCAGTGGCGTTCCTCTCTCGCAAATCATTTTGGTTAAAACAATTGTTCCAACATAAACTTATTTGTCTTTAGAAAAAAATCCCTTACATTTGTGTATTAGTTTGTAATCTAAATTATGTTAAGAATTAATGTTGAAATGGCTGAAAAATGATTGGTATAAATAGGACTCTGGTAGAGAATTTTATTTTTTTTTTTTTCTAAATCATCATTAAGACGTGACTAAAATGTTTCTGATGAGACTGGGCACACTGACAACTTTGACGGTGCACACTGACAGATTAGTTAGCCCCGGACGCAGCATGACGTCAGCCTCTTCATCACCTGATCTTTGACGTACGTATCGACCGTACGGCTCACAAAGCAGCAGCATGTACGATCCATGTCAATAATTCTGTAGGCCCCATGGCGTAACACGTGAGGCACACGCACAAAGGACGCCGCCGCTAGATGTCGTTTCAATCGTGATCCTGTGTAAAAGTCTCCAGCACAATGAATCATACCTGACTATACATAACAATTAATAATAGGGTAATAATATATATATATATACCGGACGCAAAAAAATATTAATTTTCTCCCAAAACCTATAGAGATTAAAAGATTTCAAATTACATGTGTAGACTTCGATAAATGCATTTTTGATTATGGCTGCCACAGGTTCTTAGGCACTCTACTATCCGTTTAGGAGAGCTCAAGCTTCAACTTTCAAAAAAAAAAAAAAAAAAAAAAAAAAAAAAAAAAACTTTCAACCAACCAAATGCTCAAAATGCCAATTCATTCGTGTGGAGATCATGCACTATATATTTATCTCGGATTATATCGGTTATTTAGTACCGTCACTTTCATCTAAATGGATGATAATTTCTATCAGCTAGGTCAGTTAAATAGCCTGAGAAACTCGTAAAAGTTCAAATCACCTCGTGAGAACACTATATATTTATCTCGGATTAATACTATTTCTTAGGAGATACTACTTGTATATTTTTGTAGGTAACACTGTATATTTATCTCGGATTATCTCGGATTAAATAGTGCAGGTAACACTATAAATTTTTTAGTCTAGCTAGCTTATCAATGGAGTATGTATGTACGTATAATCCATGTACCCCGGCTAGTACCTACCTACTCCATCCGGACTAATTTGTAAGACGTATAATATCTCAACGGACACACCAAGGGAGAACTAAAAATTCTGCATGCACGAACGTAATCGTTATAAAGCATGGATCGATCGCCGCAGCGGCAAGGGATCGGTCACATATGTGCGCCTAGAATTTTCTCGCCATGTCATCAGCTTATGTGGCATGACTAATTGCAAAACCACCTCCACCTCACCAAAACCGGATTGGATTAATGCCAAAAGGTGTTAAGTGTACCGGTTTGCAAAACCACCAGAGTAAAATAAACTAAACAATACATTAGGGGTTATCTCGAACTTGAGTGAAAACACGGGGTAGTAATTTGGATTTTTTCCTTTATATTATATAAACTTCACATAAACAATGAGCAGTTGGCATTATTAGGGCAATTAATGTCTCTCCCGAACCCCAATTGATGATTCATATATACATTCCTCTTCTTTTTCTGTCAAAATTGACTCTTGGATCTAATTGAGATGAAACACATGAGGTCAACTGGCAAATCAATCAATATAAAAAACTAACTGCTCCGGAACCAGTCATCCTACCTGACTCGATCCAACGACGCATCGTATTCTAACCTTACTTTATTTCTCTATTTTTATAAAAAAAACAAAGTCTTATTATTGTGCCTAGCTTTTTCCATGGTTTGTAACCACTCCCTTATATTTCTTGTACACGCACTCCACCTCAATCAGGCTACAAGTCCTACTTTTGCTGGTTTCCAGTCAGAAGAAGCCATAGCCAGGAAGAAGAAGCCATAACAAAGCTAGGAGCGAACTAAAGAGGAACAGCGGCGCATCGGATGCGAAGAATTGAAGCTTTTTTTTCTGAATCATATACCTTTCCTGCTTCATCAATCAAGTTGAGACTTGAGAGAGATCAGCTTCGAGAGAACGAAGAAGGTCAGAGTGATCAAGAAGCTTCTTAACCTGCCGGCCGCCCGCACTGGTAGCAAGTGTGATTTGCATGCATGGGGGATAGGACATGGCAGCAGCCACATGAGCAGGCTCCTTACCCAGACGCAGGGACGACGATGGTCCAAGCTTCATCCTCCTCCGTCCATGGCAACATCATGTAAACCCTAACACACATAGAGATATATATAGCTGGATTCGAATCTTGTTCTGTTTGGAATTGAAGGTTGTTGCTCTATTTCTTGTTTAATTTGCTTATGACTCCGTCTGATTTTTTGAAGCATATATGAATCTTTTCTCGTGCCTTGTATATGGAACTAGTCTTCGTCTCGATCTGGTTTTCCCCATCTTTTCGGCCCTTTGCTACAGCTAACTAAAGGTTTTGGAGAGTTATTTTCATGTCGCTGTTATGATAAGCTACCTACGCATGCAGGGCATGATTGGGAGCATATATATAACCATCCAATCCATTTACTGTATTTCTGGAGATTACGAATGAAGTTTGGGAGTCCTATTTCTTTTTAAAAAATGATTCTTTCTTTAATTATTTAGTATGTTCTTGCATATGTAATATTGCACTGCTCATGACGTATGTTCAGAGAATGTCATGTTGTAAGACTAACCATATGCATACAAGCTATCAAAACTTTATATTTTTTTACTACAAAATGCCAATTCAATCCTATCAAAGTTAACCGTAGTCCCCTTCTACTTAACATTTTCCACAAAATGGAAATTAATTGTACATGTGCGTGGAAATGTTAGCTTATGCATTAAGTCTATTTATTATTGGTAGCATTTCCACTTAATTAATAATTTAATAGTTGAACATAAAAAATGTAACCATAGTACGCCGCTTGCCCCTTTTACTCAATTTATTTAATTGTTGAACATCGAAAATTTTCTATGTCTTTTACATTAATTTATTTGTTATTGGTGGCATTTCCTCAGTATATCATTTTAGTAACTGACATGGTTAATATCAACTTAGTTTATAATTTTGTGTGTATTAATTTGTGCAAGTGCAGCAGAAAAGAACCTGGAGGTGGATGCGATGACATGGCCGAATTCGATCAAGCGCTCTTCCTCTATCTTAACAGCCAGGATCAAGCACCAGTTATTCAAGATCAACCTCGTAATAAGCCACACTTAACTTCCCTTAGCTTCTTGTGCATATACATAGCCGTATATATAAGGGGGCCAGAGTGAACAAATTTTTTTCCCTATCATATAAACTTTATTTATTGCATCATAGGTTAGTTGATCGTACATGGTAGATTAATTA
The DNA here is from genome assembly GCA_015847255.1 of Hyparrhenia diplandra. NCBI lineage: Eukaryota > Viridiplantae > Streptophyta > Magnoliopsida > Poales > Poaceae > Hyparrhenia > Hyparrhenia diplandra. The sequence continues at coordinate 29,734 of JADLZK010013323.1, forward strand.
ACTAATTAAACATGCATAAACATGTTAGTCATGCATCTATCCTGATTGGACATAGTATATAAAAACAAGAATGAGCAAGGATGTGAGACAATGGCGCGTGATTAAACCTCTCCACTGTTTTTCCTTCTTTTTTTGTATGCAAAGTTTGTTCTGTCTGAATCTAGTGACAAAAACCCAATTTCAGAAAAGGAACAGAGAATCTCTGTTAGTTCAAGGAGAGTGACATGTAACAAAACACATGCTAGCTAATGTATATGTGTTCATTCTGGATATATAGGTCATTTTCTTTCTGCTCAAATAAAGGCTGTTAGTGATATATGATGTCTCATTGTCTAAATATCCTTTACTACTTACTGTATCTACTTCCAACAACCATATGTACCGGCATATGTGCATGCATTTTTTTTCCCTTATCCGCATTACGTATATATACTCGTGAACATTTATTCTTCGTTTTTAATTATAAACTATATAATGTGTTGGACAAGCTAATAATTAGTTCATTGATGGTGTCATGATGTACTTTTGGTAGAATTTGTTGGAAGAAAAGAAATCGAAGAACCTTCCAAAAAGCCGGTATCCAACCGGTTGAATTAGTTTTGCATCATTAAGGAGGATGTCAAGCAATAATTTCGATCCTTTGGCAAAAACTCTAGAACCCTAAATTCATGGATTGTTACTCCAAGCATCTAAGGTTTTGATCTTTTTTTGTTGTACTTTATTAGCTCATATTCTAGTAGTAGTTGCGTAGTGTCGCTGTGCTGTTGACCCCAACAAAGCAGTTGCACGTCTGGTTGTGTTTTTTTTTTCCTTGTTTTTTCGTGTGGCTTGTTCTTGTTTAGTTTGGTCAAATGGACTAATTAGCTTTGTTAAAAACTTCATTTGTATATGGTGCATTGGTGTTCATGCATGTTTTGCCTGCAGAAACTCTCAACATCTTCCCTTCTCAGCCAATGCACGTAGTCGAGCCCACACCAAAGGTACGTATGTATACATGCATTATTCATCAGCTTGAATATACACGATGCATGAATACGGTGTTTAATCCGGATGCATGCGTTTAAATTTCTAGCAGGGATTCATGGGGACGGCGTCGAACGCCGCCGCCGTCGCTGGCCCGTCCAAGCAGCAGCAGCCACCGCCGCCATCAAACCATCCGTCGAGGACGACGACGACGACGACTCTGGCGGCAGTGCCACCACCGCCACTGCCGCCAAATAATAAGGACGGCGGCAAGCCGGCAGCCGGCGTCAAGGTTAGTTCACTTACCTGACCATCATCCGGCCTCCGTACACACAACACGTACGAACACACCTAGCTGACGTGCCCATGCCATTGTTGTCGTCAGAGAGAAGGGAGGAGCAGCGGTGGCGCCGCCATGGGAAGCGGGACGCCGTCGACGTCGAACAATCAACAGGAGGGCCCCGCCAGCAGGACTTCAGACGCCAAGACGCTGAGAAGGCTCGCGCAGAACAGGGAGGCCGCGAGGAAAAGCAGGCTTAGAAAGAAGGTACATGTGTGTTTCAGTTAATAACCAAGAAATTAAAGAGAGAGTCCTAACAAACCAAGAAAATGGTGAAAATAACTTTGGATTTATTTTTTTCATGAGATTCACATTTCCTGTTTCATATATGTGATTGATAATGTTCTTTTTCATTTGGCTCTTAATTCTCTCTCTAAAATATAAATCGATCATAGGCATACATTCAGAACCTAGAGACAAGCAGGATTAGGCTGGCCCAGATGGAGCAAGACTTACACCACAGATCCAGAACTCAGGTATATATAGTACGAACGAACTGAAAAGAAATACACGCTAAATTAGTAATAATGCATTTTTTCCAACTTTACTAAACAGGGTTTGAGGTATATATCTAGCTATACCATGCATGGCATATATGTCCATATAGATGGCAGGCAGTAGTAGTACTAACAATCTTTATCCTTTGTACATATAGCTTGTACTGCAGTTTTGGAATTAACATGAAGCAGGAAGGCCTGCCAAAAAGAACCTATATCTAATAATTTGATCTAGTTATATTATTATTACTAGGTAGAATAATCAGCATTTTTAAGAAAACAACTACATAAGCTTATATTCTAAAAGTGAAGAACTGAATGAAGATATATTGTTCATATACTTTCATAAAACGTACTGACTGAGTTTGTTCCGTGTGCATTTCGGCAATGCAAACAAATCAACAACCAGGGAGGAGGAGCAGTGTTTGGTGGTGGACTAAGCCCAGGCATGCATTCAAATTAACCCTAGCTAAACTGCTCGCATGCATACATCTGTTACATTACGTGTAGTCCTAAGTCCTGCATATATACTAGCTCCGATCCTTTTTATACTATCTCTCTTGCATGTATTTCACGTTTACATGTTTATATATTACAAGAAAGTTGATGAAAAGTTTGGCTGTGTATGGTCACGCAGAGGCTTTATGTTGTGTGCGTTACCGCAGAGGCCGGAATTTAATTCCATTATCTAAAAAAGAAAGTTGATGGATATTGCAACAATCACCATGAACATGCAGAGGCGGCATGGTTCGACATGGAGCACGCGAGGTGGCAGGAGGAGCACGGCAAGATGATGCGCCACCTGCGGGCGGCGCTGGAGGCGGAGCAACACGCGGCGCCATCGACGTCGTCGACGGCGGCGGACGCGCAGCTCCTCCGGCAGCTGGTGGACGCGGCCGTGGCGCACCACGGCGCGCTGGCGGAGCTCAAGGCCGTGGCGGCGAGGGCCGACGCGTTCCACCTCGTGTCCGGGATGTGGGTGTCCGCCGCCGAGCGCTGCTTCCTCTGGATCGGCGGCTTCCGCCCTTCAGAGCTCATCAAGGTTAGGCTTACCTTTAATTTAGCCAACTGATTGGTGTACTAGTTACTTCGTTAAATTCGAAATCGCAGCATGATACCGTACCTAAAGATTGGCATTATTTAACATCCAGGGGCGTTCTTATTTTAGTATAGATATTAGGCCCTCCACTTAGCACTACTGCCAACAATCTTTTATACGCGTTTTAGGTTTTCCGTGGCGGGCACAACAGCCCGTCACAATGGTATGGTCACGATTAATCATGGTCATAACCGTTTTGAAGTGGGCCTCATATTTTTATAGGACTTCCCTGTTAACATCGTGTACAGAGCACTAGCCACGCACACACCATGAAAACGCTGAGCTCAAGTTTCTGTAAGCATGAGGTCACGGGCTATACACAATGGCACAGTTCCTACCTCTAGCTGCCGGCGCCATCTTGTTTTTGGCCATGTACACGGGGCATGCAAGCATGTCTGTCAAATTGCAGGCGATCGAGGCGGGTTGTTAGCATATACGCGCTGATGATCGATGTAGGACAAATAGTGATACACATCTTGCACGTATGTAGGACAATAGTGATACATCATAGCTAATCCATCATGATGTCTGTCTCACGAGTCACGACTCACGGCTCAAGAGTGAGAGTGACAGCTATGTCGTATGCGTATATATATAGGTTCTTGTACATGCATGCTGATGATGTAGGACAATAGTGCGAGGTATCTTCCGGCAAGCGATAGCGTCTGCGACTGCGCGAGATCTTCCCCATGATGCGGCCAGGTGCATTGGCGGCACCGGTGGGGATTCTCACCTGGAGCCGTAGCCACGGACGATCCATTCGTCCATCATCGTCGCGCAGAAGTTGTTTGAGTTTTTTAGTACATCCGCATCGCACCACCACCGTTTGGCCAGATGATTATTCAGATGTGTGCTTTTCGTCCACTTCGCCAATTGTTTTGGCTAAAGTGAACGGCGTGTAAAAACTCCAGCTTCCCTTAATACAATACGTGTCAATGGTACGCTTTGAAAAAAAAATGTAGGACAATAGTGATATACACACATAGAAATAATATATAAAATATGCATATGAAAAGATTAAGGATTCCTCGCAAAAAAAATGAAAAGATTAAGGATTCCTTGCAAATAAAATATATATTATTTGGTAACAATGGACAGAGACATTAGGTACAAGCAGCATCAATGGAGAGATGTATATATATGTATATGATATGATGGATTAGATAGCTGATTAGGTAGGTTGATTGATGAGAACAGTTTTAGGCCTTCGATCGGGAATTGTCTTCGGGCTTTTCTATATAGTATGTACTAGCAGCCATCTACTACTAGCTACTATATATATGTGACTGGGTACTTACTGCAATTGCAACAGGGCAGGGGGGTAGGTTAGATGGGAGATGGTGACGCGGGGTTTGGTTAACTTTACCTACAACAATGCAAAGGACCTGCTTGACACATATGCCTTTCGGCTTCTAGATGGATTGGTTGGAACTTACTTCCAACTTGGGAAGGACGACCAACAACCCTATGTTTCACAATATATAGTACAAGAAAAAGTCCCTATATTACAACTCTAAAGTATATATAGGTAGACGTCTCTGTTCTCCTAATACAAGGCGAACCTTTTCTTAAACTAATAAATTTATTGTATATGTTATAATAGGATATATAATTTATAGAGTAAATTTCACTAGCGGTCCATGAACTTGTCCCGAGATCTCATCTAGGTCCCGCTACTTTTAAATTGCACGCCTAGGTCCCTAAACTTTTTTTTGTGGGAAGTGTGTCATCTAGGTCCCAAACTCTCGAAATGCACATCTAGGTCCCTAAACTTGGCGAGAGTGTCTCATCTAGGTCCCCAAACAATAACGGTGGTTTTGCTACAGTAATGACGGATTGGTTTTGCTAAAAAGTAACGGCGGGTTGGTTTTGTTAAGATATTCAAAAAAATAACATAATGTATCGGCAACTTAATATACTATGAGAATTTATACTATTTTTTGACATCTTAACAACTTCAAATGTCGATAACTCAAAACTACAAACATGTAGATCTCTCTTAGTGCTATAATTTTGATATAAGAAGTGTTTTCATTTGACAACACACAAAAAAGATATTAATTTTCTAATACGACAAGCGGAGTGCAGCGATTATTATGGTGCTGAATTTTTATATAATTTTTTTTGAGCACCTTAACATCGTCAATGAAAAAACTCAAAACTAGAAAGTTGTAGATCTTGTCAAGAACTACAATTTTCATAAAAATCATCTCCATCTGACGTCGTATCGAAGAGTTACTATAGCAAAACCAACCCTTAGTTATTGTAGCAAAATCACTGTTGAAAACTGCTGTTGCTATTTGGGGACCTAGATGAGGCACCCGCCAAGTTTAGAGACCTAGATGTGCATTTCGAAAAAGTTTGGGACCTAGATGACATTCATTTTGCTATTTATCTGAACATATTATTATTATATCTAATTGCATAGCAAAATGCATGAACTAAGAAAGTCTAAGAGACTTATAATTTAAAAACTGGGTGAGTATATCTTAAACCCGACTCTATATCGTGATGGAACATGCACCGTTCTAACTCATGGATTCTGAGTTCAGATTATAGATAGATAGGACCGGGTCAGAGAGTGCAGAGTGACAATGGAAATTTAGAGGTGATTTTATTTTTCATTTTTATATAGATATACATATTTCTATTAATCTCCGGATGTTAAAAGCTCATGTTCATTTAATCATTTACCTAGCTGTCGGTAGTTTATTGCTGAATCATAATGAGTATATATTCATCATATATATAATACAGTATTATACCAATAAAATTAAATTCGTGTTTTTCATGGTTAACTTGTCTAAATTTCAGTTCTTATTAATCAGGTAGCACTTCATTAGAACTTTGATTATTTGTTTTTCTCCAAAAGAGTACTATTATTCAATCAATTAACCAGTGAGTGATGCATGCATGCAGATAGCGGCCCGGCACGCAGAGCCCCTGACGGAGCAGCAGGCGATGGCCATCTGCGGCGTGCAGCAGTGGGCGAGGGACGCGGAGGCGGCGCTGGACCACGAGCTGCACGCGATGCACCGCTCCGTCTCGGAGGCCGTCGTCTCCCCGACGCGGCGGCGCTGCTCTACCCCTACTCCGACGTGCCCGGCTTCATGGCCACCATGTCCCTCGCCATCAGCAAGCTCGCCTCCCTCGAAGCCTTCGTCAGACAAGTAAGCAAAGCTGTAGGCTGGGTTTTGCTCTGGGTTTCCTTTCCTCCCATGATGAAACAAACGGTAATAACAGCAACAATGGTGAACGGCTGCATTGCATTGCAGGCGGACGCGCTTAGGCTGCAGACGCTGCACCGTCTGCCGCAGATCCTGACGGCGCGGCAGTCGGCTCGGTGCTTCCTCGCCATCGCCGACTACTCACACCGCCTCCGCGCGCTGAGCCAACTCTGGCACACCCGGCCAGCAGGCCAAGATCTAGCACCAGCAGCGAGCAACCCGGTGGCCGGGCCCAGCCACAGCCAGAGACCGCCCTACCAAAGTAGAGACGGTTTACTATAGATAGACATCAGAGCTGCCTGGGATAGTTTCAGATACATACATATAGAAGAGGTGATCACTGATCAGGAATTCTCTGATGACTCTTATTTGACATCAGCTCTAGGAGTGTTTATACACATGTATAACTGTGTAGTATATGTAAAGGGTAAATACTAAATATATAGTAGCTGATTCGGCAGTATGAAGTAGTGGGAAGAAATAATAACTGAAACTGCAAAATTGACTGATTCAGCCAGCATTCACTGTCAGAGTTACACTCAGATTCATACATGGTGAGAAAATAAATTATTGCAGAACTATTGCCAAACAATGGGGTGCTACAAGCTACAAATGTCATGTACAAGTACAACCAGCCCCCCTCTGAAGTCCGATCTCAGTGCGAAAAAGAGCAGTTAAGTTGCAGCCCACAAATTGTAGTAAAAAAAACACTTCGGTACAGTGTGTACCTAGTATGAACGAAATGTGGTTACAGGGTCCAGCTGATGTCAACTTGCAACCCCAAGTTCAGAAGTCACACAACATAAAGTGCCATCAAAAGGATGACTGCCCTCGCACTTCTGGTGTTACAATCTGTCAAGGGCGTCGACGATGGCCTTGCGAAATGCGTCATTGTGGAGGAAAAAAGAGGAAACATGGCCGCCTGTTACCCACCGGACTTCTGAGCCTGGCCATGCCTTCTGGAGCTCCATGACTGAATGTCTGGGAATATAACCGTCATCCTGTAAGGAGAACATAGCTCCAGATTACAAGAATGCTCCGGACAAATAAGATCGAACTGTCTGAAATAAGAAGGAAATTTAACCGATCTTGAAGAAAAAAATAGAAAAAAAAGAGTCCTCAAGTAAACTATCTGCTATCACTGTATGTTCCGATTTGTCAACATTGCTCAAGCAAGCTAAGGTAACCCTGCTGTTTGCTGTACACACTGCAGGTGAAAGACGTATTTTGAGTTAATTCAGAAGTCCTTCCAGTGTAACAGTTCTCACTCCATTTTCTTTTATAAGCCGTAACAGGATTTCATAGTCTTTCAAGATACAATAATTTCTCAGTGTATAAGCAATTACTACAAATAAACATCCTACTAAAAGGCATAAACACACATATGTTTTGACTAACTGAAACTAATACACCCTGCATTTTGAAATGGAAGGAACAGTGAAGTAGGCAGTCAACTAGTGACATAAGTCACATAATCTAATCATGGTTAGTGGTTACTCTGCCAAAATCATGAAACCAAGTAAAAAGACGAGCAGGAAAACAATTATGGTTTTGAGATAATAAACTGATGTTAAAAGGCCATAAAGCTCGGAGAGCTTCACTAACCGTTGCGCCAACAAAGATGACCGCCTGTGGGTTCTTTGGGACTGGGAATCGAGTGACATCAGTCAGAGACAACACTGACCGCAACCTATCTCTGACTTGTTCGATAGTAATCCCAGTTTTCTGTGCAGCATCTTCTGCCAAAGATGTAACATCTTGAGTTAATGCTGCAGCATCTTCTCTCAAAAACATCCCAAGCTGTAGCGTATTTGTAGACTCCTTCACAAAAAGGTACCACAGCAGAATGTGGAGCGAGAAATGGCAGTGTGGCAATTGGTGTAGGATGCAGGGATCCCACCATCGCAGCATGTACTCCACCTGTGATATCAGCAAAGAAACCATTTGAGAAGAATGCACAAGGATCTTGTAAAATAAAACCAGAAAATTACAAGAACCAGATAGCTTTGACAAACAGGCTGCTAGATGATTTCTAAGGCGCGCTACATCCAGTCATCAGAGAAACCAGTAATTTTATTATTGCTTGAATTTTAGGTACTTGGAAGTTATGGATTCACAGAAACGAAGTATCTTTGATGGTGCCTCCCCCTCTCTCTCAATGGTTTATCGGTATTTTGAAGAGGAGATAAAATTTTGTGGCCTAGCTGGAGCCAGCGAGCTTCAGGAATTGGGCATAGGCCAGGGGCTAGGATAGGGCTAACCTGTTTAGTCCGGGCTAGGGTTGTTCCATGGTCTATTTTGTTTCAAATGTTCATTATTTTTTCCTAGTTTTTTAAGGTCACCCCTTTTTATTCTTATTCTCTTTTAAGATAAGCAGGTTGTGTTGTATTGGACCATTCTCTCTCTCTCTAAAAATAAATCTTAATAAAAACTTAGAAAGATACAATCTCCTACATGTTCAGAAAAATAAAGGAGAACTAGTACATACCCATGCTGAGCCCACATACGCCCATCTTGCCGTAACCAGCCTCAGTCTGCAGCCAGTACAGGAGACTGCGAAGCCAGTCAATTGTGGCTTTCCCTAAAAGTAACAGGTCACTCACACACTGGAGCTTTGCACCACGCTGCATGCTAGGGACGCCGCTGTCCATAATAGGGGCTGTGGTTCAAGATATATCAGATCTTGGCAAACAGCGGATAAAAAAATTCATACAAAAAGAATGCAACCAACTCTCACCTCTCAAGAACCATAGTTGCAATATTGTTCTTAAGAAGAGGCCCACCAAGCCGAAGCCTGCGCTCAAATGTGTGATCACCAGTGCCTATAATATTTCAGAAAATGTAGATTGATTCATTACATGTGAGTAATGGACAACTTTATGATACTGCTCAGTGTTCATGAATTAATGAAACTTGCAATGAAAAAAAAGACTAGTAATTGTTCAAGTTTGACACTTGGAAGCGAGAAAAAAACTATCTTGAAAAAAGATGGGGAAGTTGTCAAAGAGGAATATTAAAGTTGGCAGTGCTAGAAAGCCAGCAAACAATACATCCATATAGCATCCTACCAGCAAAAACCTTTTGAAAAAATGAAATGCGTACAAGACAAACACTCATATCAGAAAATGCTTTCATAACCTATGCAGCATTAGGGAACAAATAAGAAACTACAAATCATGTACCTGCAAGATGGACCACACATGACATCTTCTCAGGTGCAACATTTTTTAGGGGTAAGAAAAGCAACTCTTGCATTGTGACTCTCAAGGGGCAATGCGTCAATTAGTCGCTCATCACATGTAGTCCTGAAAACACCTTCGCAGACAAGAACTGTTTGTTTCCCATACTGTTTTCCACATCGGCTGCACAGCAGTTGGTGGCCAGTTTTGGCAACGTGCCTCCGGAAACAACTGTTTGACCATCTTTTCTAGCAAATCAAGTTTGGTACCTCCCCATCCTTTTGAGAAAAATGGTGTTCCTAGTTTGGTGCGATGAAGAAGAGTTCCATATATGTGGTCCAGTACATAATGCACTAACCCAAGATTAACTGATACCATGTCCAACCACTGGTTAAATAAACCTGATTCTCCAAGCCTTCTTTTATAATTACAAGAACAAGATATGCCTGCAACACAAAATTAACAAGAATCAAGGTTCAACATACTTTAGGAAATTCAATGCAGCACAGCATATCACAGTCACACGGTGGAGGCTCACTAATTTGGAAACTAAAAGCAAGAATAGCTCAGAGCAGATGAAGGCACCAGGTTGAATTTTAGATAGGGCACAGCAAGTCAAATTAAGCACTCAACAGATATATAGAGCAGTGAGGCAGTGAGCTACAAAAGCTGTCCAGATTTGGATACAGCCAGAAACCATAATAATAGTAGAGAACTGCTAAGGGCCAAAGCCAAACTAGAGCAGTCGATTCTGAAATTGGAATGACCAACCAACACTTAGTGCAAACTACTGAACCAATCACCAAATATTCCGAACATTTCTTAAAAGGCAGATAACATGGTTTTGATACATTTGGTGACTCAATGTCGTATTATATTATATATATAAAAAAGGGAAACATTTCTTTATTTGAAACATGCTTTGCTTGTGTTGACCCATTTCAAGTACACAACACAGCTGCTTTTAAGGAATATCAGAACTGGTGAACTAGTCAGCTAGGCTCTGAAATTGGAATAATAAGAGTAGAGAACTGCTAAGGGCCAAAGCCTGGTCGGTTCTGAAATTGGAATGACCAAGCAGAGCTTAGTGAAATACAAGCTACTGAACCAACCACCAAATATTCCAAACATTTCTTAAAAGGAAGATGACATGGTTTTGATACATTTGATAACTCAATGCCGCACATACAGAAAAAGGAAAACATTTCTTTATTCAAAACATGCTTGCTTTGCTCGTGTTGCCCCGATTCAGCTACACATGAGAGTTGTTTCGAAGGAATAATAGAACGGGTGAACTAGTCAGCTAGTGTACGGCTTGTACGGCTTCCAGGAGACGAGAATTACGGTTCAGTTCATGGCAATTAAGGGTAATGTAGCATAATTTCACCCACAAACCACAGTCTAGACATCTGGGACAGCGAAAACAGCATTCTTTTGCACATAGGAACGCATCTAAGTGAGTTAGATCCAGATTCCAGAACAAATCAACCGTCCGGAAGATGCAATGCAGGTGCTCAGATGTGCTCTCCCCAGCACGCACATAACATCAACACGCTGATTTTCGAAATCATGGGTTGTTGAGAAGGTCGCACCTTGGGATGATGAGCGCGACGGGGAGGCGGCGGCGATGAGAACGAGACGGCAGAAGACCGCGGCTAGCCCACCTCGGCACCCGGCAGAACACGAATACCAGCCCGACACAAACCCGCTCGCGAAGAAGAAAACAGAAAAGGCCAAGTTTTTTCTGACAGTCCGGGGCAAAATCCACGGCGGATACCGCGACAGAACCAACGCGGGTGGTGGGTGGGCGGCGCGAGCGCGACACGAGCTGAAGGACCGCGCCAAGAAACCAACAAGACAGCGGTGGGCGCGGCTACGGGTGGGAGGGAGCTGGATCGCACGAGCAGGCTAGCTGCACGGCTCGCTTTCTCACTGTCTGGTAGAGGAGCTCCACGGTCCTTGTGCACGGCTCAACCCGTCAACCGAAGGAGAAGAAGACGAGGGGAGGAAGAAACCGGTGGGCGACGACCGCGGAGGGACGGCGCCGTGGCTCGCTTGCTTGCTCTCGCGGATCTGATTCGGGGGCGATGGCTTCGATTCAGCGTGTAGGGCCACCGTGGGGCCCGATGGGTGTCCGTATGGAAAAAACTTGGGTACGAGCCAGCCGTACGGTCCGTCCCGTACGCTCCCGCCACGGATGACTGACGCGTGGCTTGGAGCGCATCGTGCGCTCACGCGCAGCCCAGGAACCGATACGCTCAAGGCGGCTCCAATCACCGCAGCACGAGGGTCCCAGACTCGGCTCCGCCTCCCAGCTCTGCTCGGCTCCGCGTCCAGGCCGGTGGCCGGCACATCGCTGCGTCGAGGAGGCCGCGCTCATCTCCGCTCGGTGGGTGGGGAGTTTCGACAAGGTGGACTGGAGGAGGCGCACGGGCGCTCCCGTGCTCTCCCCGTGCGATGCCGCTCGGCTGCCATCCGAAGGTGACGAGATCAGGCGCTCCCGTGCTCTCCCCGTGCGATGCCGCTCGGCTGCCATCCGAAGGTGACGAGATCAGGCGCTCCCGTGCTCTCCCCGTGCGATGCCGCTCGGCACACCACGATCGCGGCACCCTCGGTGGCGGCATCCTTAGAGCACCTCCAGCGTGCTGTGAAAAGCGAACCGAGGGAAGAGAGAGAATGAGGATGGTTCGCTTGTACACTGCAGGTACCGAACCATGTCGATCGAATTTTGGAAGCGGATGTTTAGTATGGTTCGAACCATGGGAGTAAAAAGCTGGTGCATGAAGTACTGCTCTTCCCACAACAGTTACTTTTCTATTTTCTACTCGCTAGGTCCCACCATTTTGTCCTTCCCAACGATGCTCACATTGTGTGCATCGAACCATCACCAAAATCAATTTCAAAAGGTCAGAAGTTGTCGACATGGTTCGCTCATACTTTGGAGCTGCCCTTAGCACTTGATCGGGATGGCAGCGGTGCGGGCGATGGCGGCGCCACGTGCGACTGGGAACGAAATGAGAGAGATGCGATTGCAATCGGGCCGAGCCCCTCGCAACAATGTCGGGAACCGAATTGGAGCGAGCGGAACTGGCGAGCGAAGTGGCGCTATGTTATGGGGAGCGCGTGGAGCGTCGATGGAAGCGGGAACACGCGCCCAATATCCACCTTGGGAGCGCATAGGGACCGCACGGGCGCGGTCGCACCCAATTTTTTTTTTCCGTCCCGTATGGCCGTCGTTGTCTTGGAGGCAAGGCCAATGGCGGCATGGCGGGTGCGTGGCGGCGGATAAGGTGGGTCCGGTGCGAGGTGGTGGTACAATTTGGGAGCTGAATTTGGGCCTGGTTTAGATGTAAAAAAAAATCAAAAACATTGTTAGAACTCAGAAGCACATTGAAGCATGTTTCGTTTGTTTGTGTAATATTATCCTACCATGATGTAGTTAGGTTTAAAAGAAATCGTCTCGCAATGTACATCTAAAACTGTGTAATTAGTTATTTTTTACCTACATTCATACTCCAAACATATGGCTTTTGATATATCTAATATGATGTGATGGAGAGAGTGGGAAAACTTGGAAGTTGGGTTACAAATTTTGGTTTCGACTCGCGAGGTTTCGCCCTCTATCCCCGGATACCGTTGAGAATAGGGGAGAATAGAGGAGGGGAGGTGAGTTAGTGGCGGCCTCACATTAAAAAGAATACTCCCTCCATATAAAAAAACTTGACTTTTAGGATAGAGATCTTTTTGTCTTCAAAACACAACTTTGGTCTCTTGTTATTATAAAAATATTTATCCAAGAGTGATATATGTATACTTTTATGAAAGTATTTTTCAAGACAAATCTATTCATATAAGTTTCACATTTACAAACTCAACAAAGTAAAAGTTATTGATGATTTATATTATCAATGTTTGACCCAAACCTTGTCCTAAACGTCAACCTTTTTAGGTATAGAGGGAGTATATATGAAGAGTCGGCTATTGTATTGCTTGGCTCTGAGTGCATTACATGGTTTGTGGCTATAAGCCAAGCATATTGGTCTTGCTCTTAAAAAATTCGCTTTGTTCAACAACCTAGCTCCCTCAGGCAAGATTTCCTTGCCCGTGTGAGTGAGCTAAAAACTGGCTCCCTTTTGCGCAGGCAAGATTAAGCCTCTTCTTGTGGAATCAATATTATACGCTTCGAAATGAGTTCAACTGCTCTCGTATGATGATTTGTTGGCTTGAAATCAACCTTCTCCTCTTTGGATTAAGCTTTGCAGCCTCAAATCGACCTTCGCCGATGCCGAAGTCGACCTCTAGGGTTGAAAACGGATCGGATCGGAGCGGATAATGGCTCCCCATATCCTAATCCTATTTTTCTAATCGGTTTGGAGCGGGAGCGGATATTATGCGGATTCGGTGCGAATCACGGATTTTTTCGGATGTCGGAAATGGTGCGGATTCGGACCGGTGTCGGAGCGGAAGCGGTCTTTTAGAAGTCGGATAATATATGCTCACACAAAATTAATATAAGTTCTGAATTTGAATTTATAACAATATAAAAGAAACATATAAAAGAAGGGAATATTCTTGTATTTAACAAATTATAGCATAGCGTGAGTGGATTCTTCAACCACGGGATCGAGTACATGATGACTTCGTGTATGCTTAAAATAGAAAAATAGGAAATCACAAGACACCCATCTCCGTAGCCTACGAATTAGGCAAATAATCAATCATAGCATTATCATTCTATATATAGCATAAAGATATTTAAATTATTTTTAAAAATAATGGGTTATCCTATTATAAACGCGTCGGATAATCAGCGTTTAATTATCGGATAATCCATATCCGCCGGATTTTGTCAATACCATATCCTACAACACCGCATCCTCATATGGTCGGATTCGGATTATCCGTATCCGCGGATATTAAACACACTTCTCCATATCCTTAAAATTCGGATTCGGAGTGGATCGGTGCGGAGGATTATCCGTACCACTTTCATCCCTATCGACCTCCACATTTGCTAGACAAAGCTCTACCTTTGTTGGATGGAGCACCGTGTGAAGTGAAGGCGGCGTCAACGAGAGAACCAAATGCCCCCATGGAAGACCCACTTTGTGAAAGGAGGGTAGGCAAGTAGACGAGGCGAGATGAGAGGCGGTCAAGGAACCAAATAGGTCCCTTCGGGTTTTTTTTTTTTTTTTTTTGCTTCCGATTTCGAGTTTAGGGAAAACCCAATTTTCAAGCATTTTTTAAGATAAAGGATGAACAACATCCGACCTCTATGTCTGGAGGCGTACACAACCAATTATTACAAAAACTTGAAACAAAAAGAGCACAACCAGTCTCTAAGATGGACAAAAGAACTAAAGCAAACGATAAATATGCCTCCACCCTTCGTTACAAAGCTCCAAAGCAATCATCTCAATATTTTTGCTCATGACAGAGAGTTTATTCTTGGCCTGCTCATCACGCTTTCAATTGCGCCCAAAAACATTACCCGATGACGCTCCCCCGAAGATAAACTTGCAACATTGAATTCACTTTGACCCTGTTAAAAATAATATCATTTCGACAGCGCCAAATGGCCTAGCATACAGCGGTGATCTAGGTGGAGTCAAACCAGTAGCAAAAAAAGATAATCCTCCAAACCATACTCGCATAAGGACAATCAAGGAAGAGATGTTGCATAGTCTCATCCCATTACGACCACAACATTTGAGGCTACCTTTCCAATTTTCCTAGTGAGGTTATCTTTAGTTAGAATAACTCCTTTTTGAAGAAACCAAAGAAAAATCTTAATCTATAGAGGAATCTTTAATTTTCAGATCATCCTATGTCAAAACAGTGGTGGTGTGTCAATAAGATGCAAATAGAACGATTGAACAGAATATAACCTAGATTTGGTTAGGTTCCATTTGAAGGTATCCAAACCATCCACCATATCAACATGAGCAATCTGTGCTACTAGATTGTGCCACTCTACCAGTTTATTATTCACCAAAGCCCTCCTGAAAGAAACATTGAGGAGGCTTGAAGACATAACCTTTACCACAGTTGCGTGAGGTTCACACACAATATTATAAAGGGATGGGTATTTAACTTTAAGTGACACCATTCCTACCCGGTATCGATCCCCGTAACCGCGTTTTGGTCCCATCTAGGACTTTGAAGGAACCATTGGCCAACACCTCCTCTTTGATACGCATGAGACCTCTCTAGAAATACGAATCATAGGGTTTGACTTGTACTTGGGTGAGGGACTTGGATCTTAGATATTTATTTGTCAGTAAAGTTTGCCACATGCCATCAGTGTTTAGCAATTTCACCAACCACTTAGCCAATAGGCATTTATTTTGTAGATATAGATCTAGGATCCCAAGACCTCCTTGGTCCTTTGGTCGACACACGTTGTACCATTTAGCAAGTCTATACTTGTGTTTCTCAGATGATCCTTGCCAGAAAAATCTTGATCTGAAATGGTCAAGGTTTTGTAGCACCCCCTTTGGGATTTCAAAGAAGTACATCATAAATATGGGTAGGCTGCTAAGTACCGAATTGAGCAAGACCGGGCGTCCCCATAATGAAAGGTGCGTAGCTTTCCAACAAGAGAGTTTTTTTCTCAAAAGCGATCTTCAAGTTGTCTCCATTCATAATTAAGGAGATGCCTATGGTGCATTGGAATCCCAAGATATCTAAAAGGGTATTCGCCTGTGTTACAACCAAAGAGATTGCTATAAAATTCCTCCATCTCTTTAGCCTCACCATAGCAGAAGATTTCACTCTTGTAAAAATTGATCTTTAGCCCTGATAATTGCTCGAAAGCACAAAGCAAAAGTTTTAGATTTTTTGCTTGTTCCAAGTCATGATCAAGAAAGATTATGGTGTCATCCGCATATTGCAGAATTGACAATCCATCATCTAATGTTTGCTAGCATTTTGGGGTTGTTTGGTTGTGGCCCAAGCAACTGCCTAGCGCCGCACTGTTCCACACAATGGAGTCAGAAATATAATGTTTTAGAGGTCAATAATTTTTTTGAAAACATATTTTGAGAATAATAGTACTAAGTTAGTCTTTCCCCCTCCTCCTCCCTTTTTCCATCACTATTTGTAGACGTCTGATTTCAGAAATTTGATGCTGAGATAGTTACATGATGATCACGCCGTGTAGAAGGACACGATCCAAACATACTCTTTATACACAAAATGATGCACACGACGTGAAGCCTTTATTTGCACGGTCTTTGTTTTCTGAATGAATGATAGTGGTAGTCCATCATTTTCTCACTTTGCTTTTTATTTTAAGTTGATCCATTACTAGTTTATTACTACTTACTCATTATAGGCGCAATAATGAGTACTCTCTCCAAATTATAAATTCTTTAATTAATACATATCTAAATGCGTAGCTTTTGCTATGTAATTGGAAAAGCCAAAACGACCTGTAATTTAGAAGTAACAGAGTACCGGCATAGTCATTCCACTAAATTTACATTGTTGTGTAAAACAGAGTACTGGCTATTGATCGTATCCAGCATGACGGCGGATGCACTGAAAACAAAATGGATTCGCCCGGGTCTTGGTCCATATCCGTATATAGAACTTCTCAAACTGGACTCCCCTTTTAACCATG
The DNA here is from genome assembly GCA_015847255.1 of Hyparrhenia diplandra. NCBI lineage: Eukaryota > Viridiplantae > Streptophyta > Magnoliopsida > Poales > Poaceae > Hyparrhenia > Hyparrhenia diplandra. The sequence continues at coordinate 46,663 of JADLZK010013323.1, forward strand.
ACTGATCTATTCGTCAGTCGTCTTCAGTTTTGGCAAACAAACCAGAGTACGTACAAGCTGCTAGTCTCGAATGTTTCTGAACGTGAGTAACATCCTACACACTGTAACAGTGGCACACGGCAATCGGTAATTGCATTCCTAGTGTGGTCAATCTGAGGAACGCGTGCGTCGAAGATGGATGCATCTGCATGCCTCTGAACATCCAACAAACAGATAAGGGGAACGGGGAAACAGGATCGGTTAGATGCCATGCATGTCCAGCAAGCAAAACGATCCAGATCGACAACAGAACGGCCGGCCGGCCGGCCAGGTTGGTTGTAACCTGACGCATCCGCTCTCCGCGGCTTAATTCCGTTGCGAGCTCAGCTCCGGCAAGTGGCCAGCTTCGTCAGTGTAGGATCCCCCCTGCTCGCCCGCCGCTTCACCGAGCAGCAAGAGAAAAGAACCTGCCTTGCGTTGCGTGCGACGTGACGCGGACGCGCCACTCGCCGCCGTCGCCGTCGGCGTTGCCCTGGGTGGTGGCGTGCAAGCAAACAAGCGTCGAGCGGTGGCCAAGCCGATCGATGATGGATTGGAACGTGCAGGCAGACCAGATAGAGGAAGAACCCTCCCTGATGTGATGATGGCCTCGGCACTAGGCTTGCCGCTCTTGGCGTCAAGAATCCATCCCCTATAAAATCCGCTCGCTCTCCCCGATGGGTACGTATTTCTCGATCCAAAGGGGGAAAACATCTCACGACATAAGTGTCAGTAGTTCACTACCTGGTAGTAGTCCGTAGTCGGTCCTTTTCATCCATCCATCACATCAGCAGCTTGCGAGGAGAGGAACAAGGTCGTCTTCCCCAATCCTCTCCTCCCCAGAGCTTCTCTGCCGTCTTGCCAATGGCTTTCCGCGCAATACTCGCCTGAGTCGACTGTCGTTTGATGCGTTGTCGCCATTTCTTGATGCTTCTCCTCTTCGCGCTTGTCATCATCAGGTATTAAAGGTCCGGCGGTGCTGATTGCTGAAGGCTTTCCGCTAATGAGGTGGGTGTCCATCGACTGACGAGTGGGTGGTGGGTACTGAGCTGAGCGGTGGGTTCTTGCAAGAAAGGGGGTCATGGCGCGAGCGCCGAGCGTGCCGGCGGCGACGGCGGTGGGGATCGTGGTGGTGCTGGCCGCCGCCGCCGCCTTCGCCTTCCGCGGCGCGGAAGGGAAGACGATGCACGAACGCGTTCCCGGGATTGACCTCGTCGCACACGGGCGCGCGGCGGCGCAGCAGCTACGGCCGGCGACGGCGCTCCAGTCCGTCGTCCACGGCCACCGCCACGGCCACGAGCAGCACCTCACCCCGACCGACGAGTCCACCTGGATGTCGCTCATGCCGCGGCGGGCGCTGCGGCGCGAGGAGGCGTTCGACTGGCTCATGCTCTACCGCAAGCTCCGGGGAGGCACCGCCACCGCCACCGGGGTCGCGGCGGGGACGTTCCTCTCCGAGGCGTCCCTGCACGACGTGCGGCTGGAGACGGGCAGCCTGTACTGGCGAGCCCAGCAGACCAACCTGGAGTACCTGCTCCTCCTGGACGTCGACCGCCTCGTCTGGAGCTTCCGCAAGCAGGCCGGCCTCACGGCGCCGGGGACTCCCTACGGTGGCTGGGAGGGCCCTGACGTCGAGCTCCGGGGGCACTTTGTTGGTACGCCGCCGGATCTCAGTTTGGCTTCAGATTCAGGAAAGAGCATTTACACTGAATTTCATTGTGTTGCTGTTCTTGTTCTTTTCAGGGCATTACCTGACTGCTACTGCAAAGATGTGGGCTAGCACACACAATGACACTCTCAATGCAAAAATGTCGTCGGTCGTCGACGCGCTTTCCGATTGCCAGAAGAAGATGGGCACAGGGTACCTGTCGGCCTTCCCTACCGAAGTTCTTCGATAGGGTTGAGGCCATCAAGGGTGTCTGGGCTCCTTACTACACAATCCACAAGGTGAATTGGTGTGAAGGGGTGTTTCTGTTTCTACTTCTTGATGATTAATGTGTAAATATCGTCGCCGAGTTGAGTGAGTTTAATTCTCGGTTTGCAGATTATGCAAGGGCTTCTTGATCAGTACACAGTGGCTGGGAATTCAAAGGCTCTTGACATGGTGGTAAAGATGGCTAATTATTTCAGTGACCGGGTGAAGAATGTCATACAGAAATATAGCATTGAGAGGCACTGGGAGTCTCTCAATGAGGAGACTGGTGGGATGAATGATGTGCTCTATCAGCTCTACGATACTTGGTGATTTGTGATATTTGTTACAATTGTAGCATAGATTAATATACAGTTATGTCTAGCTGATATGCTTCCTTTCTATTAAATGGGCAGAATGATCTGAAGCATTTGGCCGCTAGCTCATCTCTTCGATAAGCCATGCTTTCTTGGGCTGCTTGCAGTTCAGGTATGCTGAACACTGATCTGGTTTCCTAATTATGAATCTTCAGCTACTTGGCGATAAATATGGATTATTTATGTCTGATTTACAATAAATGACTAAAATAGAACTTAAACAGTTTCGTCTTTAACTATGTTAGGACCTATGATTCTTAACTTCAATCTAATCCCTTTATCATCTGGTGGCCACTACAATAGTACATGTTCTATACATCAAACACATTTTTAATTATGCCACCACCCAACTGGTATTATCATGGAAACTGAACTTGGGGTCCTAGTACTGGCCTTTATCGATGGGTTACTACTGCTCCTCTTGAAGAATTTTCATTTGTGTGTTTCATTTCAGGCTGACAGTATTTCCGGCTTTCATTCCAACACACACATTCCAGTTGTCATTGGTGCGCAAATGAGGTATGAAGTTACTGGAGATCCTCTTTACAAGGTAAATTCAACTATGTCTTATTATTCTATTATTCCTAAAGAGTTGAGTATTCCATTTTCACAGACAGTGCACGTTCTTATCAGTTTTGATCATGATGCTGGTTACTGTTCATAAGGGTTTTCCTTCCCATATAAGAATACTTGTTGGCTTAAGAAAATCAAAGATATGCATAACTCTTGCTGTTATTAGTAAAATTCTGAGTGTCTACAACTCTGCATCTCAAGTAGTATCAGCTTATCTTCTTTTTTCTCATTGGTTCTCTGCCATTTGGGCGAAGCTGACCATGAGCCTCATTTTGAAACAGCAAATTGCGTCATTCTTTATGGATACAATAAATTCTTCTCATAGCTATGCAACTGGTGGCACATCTGCTGGTGAATTCTGGTATGACTTCTAGGTGCCTGATTTACTGAAAGTCCATAGTACATGGACAATTAAATACATAGACAGTTACATTTCAGAAGGAACTTATGCTCTTAACTGCTTTTCAGGACCGATCCAAAGCGTTTAGCTGGGACTCTGAGTACAGAGAACGAGGAATCTTGCACCACCTACAACATGCTTAAGGTTCACAATCGTCAAACCACCTAGAACATATATTCCCTTGTTTAGATATGTGTCACATGCAGCCTATGTGCAGATTTCGCAACCTATTCAGATGGACAAAGGAAATAGCATATGCAGATTACTACGAAAGGGCATTGATAAATGGTGTTTTAAGCATTCAAAGGGGACAGATCCTGGTGTTATGATTTACATGCTACCACAGGCCCCTGGACATTCTAAGGCTGTGAGTTATCATGGTTGGGGAACAAAGTACAATTCATTCTGGTGCTGTTATGGGACAGGTAATATAAAAAAATGCCGACATCTGTCTGTGCTGACTTTGATGTGATTATTCCAAGTAATTGTTGTGCTTGATTTCGGGTCAACTGTTTCTCTTATTTTGATTCCATAAGCTGAAGGCAGTGTCTATCCCTTTTCATTTTTAACCTTTAATCTATGTTTGTTAAAATTGGGGTTGCAAGTATTTTCGAGCTTATTGTTTGTTTGAAACATTATGATTTCCATCTGCAGGTATAGAATCCTTTTCAAAACTTGGTGATTCTATTTACTTTGAGGAGAAAGGAGATTCGCCTGCACTCAATATCATTCAGTACATACCAAGCACTTACAACTGGAAAGCAGCTGGGCTTACTGTTACTCAGCAAATCAAAACCCTCAGCTCTTCTGACCAGTATCTTCAAATTTCAATCTCCATTTCTGCAAAGGTAATTATTTCAATTCTTTATATGTTAAATTCAGATAAAATATCTGCAGTCAACACATTTGTTTTCTGTTTGTTCAGACAAAAAGGTCAGACTGCCAAATTGAATGTTAGAATTCCGTCATGGACATTTGCTGACGGTGCAGGAGCAACTTTAAATGGCGAAGACTTGGGGTCGATGTCTCGGGTAAAATCGTTCTGTTGTGTCTAACATTCAAATTACAATTGATCTTCTAAGGCCACTTCATTACCTGATCTATTCTGTGGGCAGGATCTTTCCTATCAATCACCAAACAGTGGAACTCAGATGATCACTTAGCACTACGCTTTCCCATCAGGTTAAGGACTGAAGCAATTAAAGGTAATTCATGAAGCTTCACCTAATCCAAGATTGAAGGACAAATTGGTTAACTTTACTTATATCATACATTTTATATTTCATCATGATAACCAGTGGTTGTAATAAAATACATAGGACACTAGTAGAAGTAACAGATTTTGCTTCCATTTGTGCTAATATTGAGATTTTTGTATAGCAAGAATCTTTGATCTGAATATTAACTGCTAGCTATCCCTTCAGATGACAGACCAGAGTATGCATCCCTTCAAGCAATCCTGTTTGGGTCACTTGTTCTTGCTGGCCTATCCACAGGCGACTGGGATGCAAAACCTGGCAATAGCAGTGCAATTTCAGATTGGATCACCGCTGTCCCTCCAGCACATAACTCACAGCTAGTAACCTTTACACAAGTATCAAATGGGAAAACATTTGTCCTCTCAAGTGCAAATGGCACCCTGACAATGCAAGAGCGACCTGAAGTCGATGGCACTGACACTGCCATCCATGCGACATTCAGGGCACACCCCCAAGACTCAATAGAGCTGCATGACATCCACAGCCCAACCTTGAAGGGAGGATCCATTCTGATCGAACCATTTGACTTGCCAGGAACTGTGATCACCAATAACCTCACTCTATCTGTGCAGAAGAGCTCAGATTCCCTCTTCAACATAGTGCCCGGTCTTGATGGGAATTCTAACTCGGTTTCCCTTGAGCTCGGGACCAGACCAGGATGCTTCTTGGTGACAGGCACGAATTACTCTCTTGAGGGACGAAGATTCAAGTCAGCTGCAAGAGTTCCCTTCAGAGTATTGGTGGGATACTCGAGCAGGCGGCAAGCTTTTCGCAAACTGAACCACTAAGGCAGTACCACCCAATCAGCTTCGTTGCAAAGGGGATGGCCAGGAACTTCCTCCTCGAGCCATTGTACAGTTTGAGGGACGAATTCTACACGGTTTACTTCAACATCGGGGCCTGAGTCCTGAAACTTACACTTGCAGTAGAAATAATACAGAATAAATAATGGGTGGCATTTTTCTTGTCATACATTGTAGCTTAGAGCAGCCAATGAAAGGGTAAATGAGTTGTTTCATGTGTACCCCTCAGTATATATTCAATTATGTGAAACCACTTATGCAATACCAAGCAAGTCATACCCTGTTTCTTTGACCATTTATTGATTGAGGAAGTTATTTGTGATAATGTGGAAACTTTGTTTTTAGTAACAGAGTTATCTTTGCTGATGATTACGCCACTGATGAGTAACTGAAGGTGATTTGGTCCACATTCAGTATCTTGGACTCTTGGTACTTGAAGGTGCTCTAAAATGTTTCATCCTGCAGTGCCCTATTGTCTGTCCTAAATCCTGGTTGCTATCTGACTTGTGGCAGGGTAAAAGAAATGCCATTTGGGTGTATGGTTTACAAATTGCAACTAGATGATTCCCATGGCAGAGGCCGAGCATTGCAACTGTTTTTCGTCAGACAGTTGCATAGTATACTATATTATCTATACACACACTATGTCATCAGTTCTATTGTATACTGAACGTAGCAGTTAACAACAGCTGGAGATGGGAGGACGACAAAGCTGAGATCCTATCCATTCTCCCATAAACAACGAAGGAATCTCACGGTGATCAGACTTCTCTATCATTGCCTGTATTCTTTATACCATCGCAGCTGAACACCCGGCAGAAGAGTTGCTCAATGTTCCCATCATGTCTAAAGAGACCCCACCCCACAAATTGAGGTTGGAAAATATTTGATGCCCAGCACAAGAATATTATTTCGTACAAATCATCATCTTCTTTGCAAGTGACAATCATACAAAAACAAATTGTTTAGACTTGTTCCAATTCTTTGCAGGTGACAATCATACAAAACAAATTAAGCGTGTTCCAATCACATGTGGAAAGGCGAGTTGCATGTTCCCATTGTACACGCTAGAAAGAGATTGCAGAATATGAAAAGCCCCTTTGCAGCCTTGCTTGAGGTTGCTTAGTATCAATTCACCAGGAAGTTGCGCTTGTGTAGATTATGTAATGCAGATTCCGCATACCCAACCACCAAGCTGCATCCTGATACAAAATCACAGCTCACTGAACCCTTGAATCTACATCTCCTGAAGCAGCTGAATAAATGCAAGCAGGTTGCTTCCTCAAGATGCTCAGCGAACAAGGAGCAAGAGTGGATCAGTTGATTGGTTCGATAGCTTCACAAATGACCAATTACTTGGAATATACTTGAATATAACATGAAATGAGCCAATAATTGAAGGCATGAACCCCTTTCAGCCTCTGGCCCTCTGAATGAAATAACAAGAGCACAATAATTGAATGCAAAGCGGATAACAGAATGTAAAGTTCAGCTGGAATATCACAAAATTAAGAACCAGAAAATATACTTGTAGGAAATATGGCAGACAATTGCTGATTACTATTACTGATTGGAATTTAACACGCATGAGACAGTAGTACATTACAGAGGCTACCTAAATGGGAATGCCACAATACCAACCGAAACCATCATGAATAACTGAATAAGCTTACACGACATAGCCAACACGCAAACCATTTTGGACTCGACTGGGGACGAACTCTTGCAGCTGCCAGGATGCTGTGTGCATCACAGTATTGAACCTCAGGGGATGTGACAGCAGACAAGAATGGGAAGTTCAATGATAAAGCAGCAAAGATGCATGATGAATTCTTGAAGAGTGCAACCACTTCTCTCCCCAATGCTCGCCTCAGATCTTGTCAAGCTTCTCCGCCTTCACCACAGGATTGGCCTTGGCAATCGCGTCCCTAGCTGCAGTTCGATAGTCGAACTGGCAGTCATGTTTGTCGGAGTAACGGTGCACCGAACAGTACATGTTCCCGCATCGGCAGTTGAATCCTGTCAACCCAACGCGCTTCCTGCAGGAAGCGCACCTGTTCGGGCCTTCCTTGGCCTTCGGGATTACAGCAGCAGCCTCGCTGGTTTCGGCTACAAGCATAGGCTGCACAGCAATAGTCTTCTCCTCAACTTGAGGAACTGCCACATCTACAGTTGCAGCAATTGCAGGTCCTTTCCCACCATCACCACCACCATTAACAATGCTATCGATGGAGGAGGCAGCCAGCTGGGCCTGCTCCTGCTTCATTATCATCTCCTTGTGGCACTTGGAGCACATGTTCATGGTGGCCGCGCTGCCAAAGAAACCGCAGTTATTGATGCATAGGATTGGGCCCTCCGGCTGCTGGCAGCCTGCCTCCTTGTGCTCCATCACTGACTATAAGCTGCACATTAAACAATCAATGCCACCTTAGAAAACATCAATCGTGGTAAGCGAAACAAGATCCTAATTTTCAGGAAGACAAGTCACCATCTCAAAATATGCTGCGCAAATACAGCTCAACCCGACTTTTCAAACGAATCAGTGTAACATATCAAATTCGAACCTCCAAAAAAAAACATACAATAATTTTCCCCACCAAGGATGTAAATCGAGAACAGCGCGCACCAAATCTGCCGCATAGTTTCACAAATCCACCGCTTACAACTACGTACACACGATTTCCACCATAATAGAGCACTTAAATCACTAGCTATTAACAGCGCTATAAACTGTTGAAAAAATCAGGAAAAAAATGGACCGACAAATCTAATCATGACAAAAGTGACAAACAACCTTCATACAGTTTTTCAAAACAAAAAAAAAACAAGGAAAAACGCGTTTTCATTTCCCCACCCCAAGAGAACAAGAGAAATCACCAAAAGAAGGCCAAATCAACCCACGAACCTGCGGGCTCGGGTCTCCTTGCCAATTCCCAGCCCGGAAATCCCCGTACCCGACGAATCAAGACCACCACAACCCCTACCCACACCCATCAAGAAAAACCGCACGAATCGATCAGGGGACGCCGAATCGGGCCCCGAAAGCCATAGATCAAGCCTTCCTCTACCAAATCCAACAGGAAAAAAAACAAGCACGAGGAGATGGGGGAGCAGAGCAAACCCTAACCCTGCGCGAGGCGGACGCGGAGGCGGAGGGAGGGAGGCGTGCGTGGATTGGAATCGCGAGGGGAGGAGGGGAGCTTCGAAATGGGGGCGTCGTCGGGGCCAGGGAAGGTGGGGAGCCAGATAAAAAAGGTAGAGCCGACGCGAAGTTACTTTCCTGCCCCTGTCGTTTCGAATTATTTGCGGTTGGTGGCGTGGAATGGTCTGCGCGAGGTGGGGTGGGCGCCGTCCGATCACGGTGGGGACGACTCGTGGACGGTTGGGATGGATTCGGCTGTGGATTTTCAGTGAGGTCCCTGCGGGTTGCTGATTTGCCGGAAGAATGGCTCTTTTTTTTCTTTCTTGATGGGGAAGAAGGAGCGTGGAGGTGTCCTTTTTTGCGTGGTGTTCTTTATTTTCTTAGTATTAAATTAAATGGTGTGAAACTGATTGCTTATGGGGAGTAATTGGTTGTTTCAGAAAAAAAAAAGAGTAATATGCTTCTACTTTTGAGCCAAAAGTTAGTAACAGTATATATTTAAATAGTCGTTGCTCCCCTTGATTTCAAATTATAAGTCGGGACATATTATGTCTTTTTCGGCTCTAGGCTATGCATTGCGGCTCGCCCTATCGCCCGTGGGGACCGGGGCACCCGTGAACCTAGCCGCGCCAGGGACCCACGACGACCCCTCCGCCGCCCGCCCGTCCCGAGTGGGCCGGGGCTTCGCGCGCCTCGCGGAAGGCGGCGGGGCTCTCATCCCTCTCCAGCCAGATTGGCGGCGCGGCCGCTGCCGGCCCCCGGAGCCCCTCGCCCGGCGGCTCCCTACTCTGGCAGCGAGGCTCGAGGCCTCAGATCCGGCGTCTCCCCTACGGATCCGAGGCCACACGGGACGCCTTTGATTGATGGCTGGGCGAAATATGAGGGGCTCCGGCGCGGCGGCGATTGTTTGAGGGCGGCACGCGGCGCCTGCCAGGTCCCTGGCGTTCGGGATACTGCGGTGTCGTGGGAGGAAGGCCATCCGCGCAGGGGCCGATGGCGCTGGCGCGAGCCCTATCAGGACGGCGGGCGGGGCGTGGTGGCCCTGCGTGGGGCATGACATGGCCCGGTCCCGCCGTGGGAGGCCCGGTGTGGGGCGCTCTTGGCTGGCATCTGGCCATGGTGGTCTGGAGCGGTCGTCGGTGGACTTGTAGCGCGAGCGTGAGGCGAAGGTGAGATTGGTGCCTTTCCTCTAACTCAACATGCAGTGGCCGGATCTAGCGCCGCGGTGAGGTGGGGGTCGGGTGGTTTGCTCTAGGTGCTCCTGTGCAATGCGTTCTCCTCGATCTACCGTGGTGGCATTGTTGGGTGGTACGAGAGCCATCTCTTCGGAGTTGTTGCGGAGGGCGGGAGATCTGCTGCTTTGTTTGTTTGAGTCGCGGTGAGGGGCGGTGTGTGTAACACCCCCGGTGTTATTTCCACTAAAACCCGACATGTCATCATGATCATTGCAAAGCATCCATGATTAGCCCACCATGTGTTGCATTGAACTAAAATAAGTTTATTTTATGCTTGATTGTAATGTCGGTCGAAAAGACGCGAGAGGAAACAGATTCTAGAAACCGTCCCCCCTTAGGAAACCCTAATTCCAAACCCTAGTTTGTTCCCTTTTACTTTATTCAAATTTTATCAAAAATGTGGGTATGGTTATTAAAGCATTTTTTTGTAGAGTTTTCAAAACTGAACAAAGTTGGTATTTTGAGTTTTAAAGTTTAGTTCAAAATTTTAAAGTTATTTTGAATTTCTTTCAAAACCCTAATTACCCCCCTTTTCTATAATTCAAAATTTATGCAAAATTTGAGAAAACTTTCAAAAGTTAGTTTGTAGATCTTGTTGAGAGGAACAAAAGTCATGTACAAAGTTTTTCAAGTTGTTACATGATTTTTAAAAGTAATTTTGAATTCAAATTTCAAAATTTTGAACTGCATTTCAAAAGTCATATTTCTAGGCAGATTTTGAAAATGGTCCAATTATGAAAGTTGTAGATCTTGAAAAATTAAGGGGGTTACTTTTTGAAAATTTTTGAGTTCAGTTCAAAATTTGGGAGTAATTTGAAATTTTCAGAGTTAGGGTTGATGGTGAACAAGAACCCGACCTATCCTACCCCGCCACCGCCGGGTGTCAAGGTTCGCGCCGTCCACCCGGCGATGTCGCGACGCCGCCCAATTGAAGCCTTCGCGACCCCTCCGCCTACCTCCTAGACCCCTCCATGCCTATAAATACTGCGGGTCGCCGCCGTTTTACTCTTTTTTTTTCCAAAATCGCCCGCCGCCGACTGCCCTTCCTCCTCCTTGCCGCACGCCGCCGCGTCGACTTTCTTGCCAAACCATCTTGCCCAGCAGCTCCGCGAACCTCCTTGCGCCCCTCGGAACCTAGCCACGGCCCAGCCTCGGGTAATCGTTCCCGGAAGTCGTCGTCTTCCTCGCCGCCACGGCGGGACCACGCTGTTTCGGCCGGCCGACTTTTAGGGTGAGCCTTCCGTCCAACCAGCGCTCTTTTGCGTCGTTCGGACATGCCATTGGTCAGCGAGCGCTCGATGGTTTTCCACGGCCGAAGCCCGACGTCAGCCGGACGCCGTCGCCGGTACGTATTCTGGCAGCTGGCCACAGGCAAGCCCCTAGGTCTCCCGCCCGACCAAGACCGAATCCTAGAACCGCGGTGAGCCTTCGCCACGTTTTGAAGTTAGTTTTCCTTTTTCAACCACGCCGGCCGGCCAGCGCCGCGCCGTTGCTATTACGGTGGCGCCGTCGACCGCCGCCGCGGATGATGCGCTGACGGAACGCTGGTCGGGCAGACAACATTCACATCGGGCCGGGCCAACACCGGCTTCCACTAAGGGCCGATAAGATTCTTTGTTCCCAATAGGCCGTGAACAGCAACTGCAAGACAAGAACAGGCGAAATCGCCCAGAACCCATTTTTTTTCATTTATCAAATGATTTATCCAATTTCTTTATTTTGAATAGTGTCCGATTTTTCCAAATTTCATATAAATTCAAATATAGCTTTTAAAAATTCTGAAAATTTTTGTGTAGCCTTCCCATGAGTATGTCTATCCATGAAAAATTTGAAACTTGAAATTTGAATACTTTTGGCATGATTTAAAAATACAAATTTTAATTGAAAAATGCATCTTCCTTTGATTTTTAATAATTATTTTGTTTATCCAAAATCATGAAAATTATTTTGGTACTGTTTTAGGACATGACCTACCTGTATAAAATTTTTGAGCTTGTTTTGAGAAAGTTAAAAATTTTATTATGTTATAACCTATCATTTCATGTGAAAAGAAAAATTGTTTAATGCTTTCTAAATTAGGGTTTTGGGAAAATTTTGGGTTGTTTTGTGAACCCTAAACCACACCTTGTCGATGGTCCTTGAGAACTCCGTAGGCAATGGTGATGATATCTCGTAGGGTAGTTCAACAAGTTGGTTTTGTTAGGGTTGCAACTTTATCGTGAAGGAAAGTTGTACTCGAAGTTGTTTATCTTTCTATGCGCCCTTGCACCCCATGTTTTTATGCATGGCATCATATTAAGCATGCACTATTCTTTTTCGTATAGTGAACGAAGAAGATCGTGAAGTTGCTGATCAAGTCACTGAAGAGGGGGCTTTTTCTGTTGATTCGAATTCCGAGTATCGTGATCCGTCGTCCGAATCAAGCTTCTTCATCGATCAAGGCAAGCCCCGGTTCATTTAAACCTTCCTTGTATTTTTACAAAGCTTTTATATCACCTTTGCTTTATGCTTTGCATTAGGTGATAGGAGTTGAGTGACAACCTAATTGATGCATTACCATTCCTTGATTATTTCAATATCTACCTTGATAAACTGTTTTGCTAAAATACTAGAACGCTTAGCCTGGCTTTATTAGTTAGACTTTTGAGTCAAAATGTGATGAGTCTCTTATGATAGCCCGAAGTGGCATTTGATGAGAAAGGATGCTATATGAGAAAACCATACTGGGATATGGTGTTGAAATTGAGACCGGTCGGGTAATTTGCATTGAGAATGGAGTCTCAGTGTAGTATTTCCGGCTTGTCGATTAAGGACTGGAAATGTGTAGGCGCGGTAAACCGGTGACCGTGGAACGCACCGCTACCTGGGTCGTTGGACTAATGGCACGTCTGTCATGGGTGTTACCCCATCACGCGGTCGACCCTAGTTCGACACATACTCCGGTAAGCCCCGATCTTGAGGTGTCAAATCGGAAACGCATAACCGCCAAGACCGGGAGTGGAGAGATGGCGGAGTACGTGTTACCCCTCGTGGGTTAAAGTCCCCGGATTGAGGTGTACGGTATTTCGGGTGGCGTAGGACGCGGTTCCGTTTTGAGTATCCAAGAAAGGGTTGATATATGCAAGCTTAAGTGCTACATATATCGTGGTGGAAAGAACTCCCCAGCTGGGTTAATCGATTTCGAAATCGCCGTCCTTTCGGATATGGAGACTTCGGTTTCGACTTATATCATAGTTTAATTATGGAACGTAGAAGAGAAGGAATAAGTGCCGGAACTTCTACAAGTGTTTGTTTTAGTACAAGATCACCTAGAATAGGTGAGATACTAAATTGAGATTAAAACCTTGAAAGTAAGGACTCACTATTAGTAAGCTTTTCGCAAAAAAAGAGTCCTTGATACTTGCTAAAGCCTTACCTTGATTCCTATTACACCAACATTCCCGAGTCTTCCTATTTTCTTTTAGTCGGGTAAGACTTGTTGAGTACTCCCGTACTTTCGGGGTTTGTTGACCCATGTTGCAGATCTGGGAGTCATGTTTGCACCGAACGTGCCGCATGACAGATTCTTCAGAAGAAAGTGATGATGAGTGAGAGGTGAGACCCGCGGGGTGTGGTCTAGTAGTATCTTTGTGTAATAAACTCTCCACTACTCCTACTTTTATTTTTCTGAAACTTGTTTCAAATAAATGGTTGTAAAAGTATTGTAATATAAATCTTCCGCTGTTTTACTCGATTATGTTTGAAAAGTGTTGTAATACTCGCAATGACCTTGTAACGGATCCTGGTTGAATAGTTAATAGTGCTTTTCGGGTTATAGGTGAACATATGTGACTATTAAAGGTTGTTGAACCGATAATTAGTACATGTGGGCCCTGTAATTTGAAGGTTCCATCATACTGGCATCGAGCCAAGTTACAGTGTTATCTGTAGCATTACTTTTTTAAAACTTCAAAATGATTTGGGTCAAACTAATTTTATTCTTACTTTGGTCCAAATTGCTTATTCTCTTATCTTAATCTATTGAAAAACTTTCTTATCCGATTTCAAAAGGATATAAGTGGAGTAGCATTATATAAAGCCCTACTTATAAAATCTTTAATGCAAAAAGTCTTTATTGATTGTTACGTAGGTTCGATTCATGCATCATGTTTAAATCAATTGTTAATATTACCTTCCCTTTAATGTGGTTTGGGTTAAGTAATATCAATCCCGTTCTTGCTAAACCTTTAGATCCTCCTACCCGAGCCTGGGTAATCCTGATCTTAACTATTCTACAGGATGGCCCGGTACCAAATTGACCCCTAGGAAGAAGACAGACCAAAGGGCGCCCCCATCATCAGCTCAGCGGCAAGGAATGATCCCCGGCAAGCACTAGTCATGTCAACACTCATGAAGGAAGCAATTAGCAAGACCAAGGAAGATCTTCAAAAGAAATCGAGCGCCCGACGTGGACTTGGATGAAGCGCTAGAGATAGGCTCCGTGATGGAATTAAAATTGGAAGACGCAAGTTGAGTTGAACCGTGCGCTCAAAAATATGGGGAATGTAGTCAAGCACCGATTGAGACGGTCCACGAGAAGATAACACTCCAACATCAGTGTGACCATCTCATTCAAGACAATCATCAACCGGTGGCTTATGCAATTCGATTTGGAAGCTCAAGAGGTCAATCGAACATGCAAATTCAGCATATGAACAATCTTCTCAACCCAAATCATCAACCTCAAGCAAAGACAAGAGGATTTGGGTGAAGTAATACAAGAGGATGTGGAAGCCGAGGAGAATCCGAAGAAGAGGAGCCTCACGTTAGTGATAATGAGTCGAGAATAACCCTTAAACTAGGAGTGAGGTTTTTTGTAGGATATGTAACATAACTTGTTTAATAGTAAGTTACGTAGATGAGCCAGGGGTAGATGTAGAATGGAACCCCTGTTTTAAGAATAAGTTATATGTGTTGTTTTTTTTGTTTGTTTTTTTTTTTGAAGTTCAATAAACTGGTTGGGTGTTATATAGTTTTGTTTTAATAGCGGATGTCGCACAACAACAACGCCCTTTCGAATAGGGGTGACCTTCCAAACCTCCACCACCCCCAACAAACCTAATCGATGCCATTTTTGCTCGGTTCAAGCTACTATCAAAAAACTCTCGCCCGATACGAGAAGTAGCTCGAGTCGAACAATCGTCGTGACCACAAGGATCGACATGATGATGAGGAAGATGAAACTTCTTATCCAAAGTTCACGGGCACAAAACCTCCAATCTTTAGTAGAGCTGATGAGCCATTAGAGGCAAATGATTGGCCGTGCTATGGAGGAAAAGTTTGAGTTGATGACTTGTACGGATCATCGAAGCCCCTCTTTGCTGCACAACAACTTCGAATACTGCCGAGCTTGGTGGAATAATTTCAAAGCCGAAAGCAGCCTGGCGGACACCAAATCACCAGGGATGAATTCAAGCATGCCTTTTCGTGCTCATTTCATTCCAGCAGGGTTATGGCCAAGAAGCTAGATGAGTTCTTAGCTTTAAAGCAAGGAGAAGACTTCGACTTCCAAGATGTGGGCAAGTTTAATCACCTGTCACGCGATGCCACGTAACTTGTGAATTCGGATGGAAAGAAGAAGGAGTGGTTTATTCGAGGCCTTCATCCAAGACTTCATGCCATGATGAATGTCCCGGATACGATTCTTATCATGATGTGGTAAACATGGCCATATCCTCGTGAAGAGAAGAATCGTGTTCTTATGGAATACGAGCGTAAGGAAGACAAGAAAAGAAAAAATTTCTCCTCTCGATATTCTTGGTGGCAAACCAAAGCGCCGTAAAGTGATTTATCATCCGTGAATCACTTGGCCCCTTCTTACCGTCCACCCCACAGCTTTCAACCTAGACAAAGCCAGCCGTTTATTCGACCGCCGCAACTTTTTCCTTATCCACGCCGCCCCGAATGCTCCTAGCATTCGTAATCCCCACAAAAGCCATACACCCATCCGCTATAATCGTGGAAAGCCTCGACATTATTCTCGTGAATGTCCCTCGAAGATATAACCCAGGTTTCAGGTTCCTTCTCGAAGTCGGCCTCAAACCACGTAACAAGAATAATACCCGTAAGGATCGAAGGGAAAGGGGGAAAAGAGAACCGGAAAAGTCTACTATACCAATGTGGAGGATATTCCCGCGGGGAACCAATCATGATGGGTATGTTCCCTCGCCGCACGACACCTGCAATAATATTATTTGATTCCGGTGCATCGCATACATTTGTCAATAAAACATTTGTGGAGAAAAATGCGATAGCCATTGGGGAAATGAATGATGAGTTTATTATACACTCACCCGGGGACGTATGAGTACTAAAGAGGTGGTATATCAGATCCCCATAACCCTAGGTGGATATGATTTCCCCACCAATATGATAGTTCTAAGGGATCAAGATATAGACGTGATCCTTGGTATGAACTCGGGTTGTACCAATACGGTACTATTATAGATACCATCAATAGAACTGTCAAGGTAAAGCCGCCTCGAGAAAGATTCGAACTCCTTATTCAACTTCCAATTGTGAAGAGGACGGTTGAAAAAGTTTGTGCAACTTGTGTGAAGGAAATCAAAGACATCCCTGTAGTATGTGAGTTTCCGGGATGTATTTCCGGATGATTTGCCCGGATTACCACCGAAAGAGATGTTGATTCAAAGATAGAATTGAAACCGAACTGCTCCCATCTCGAAGAGCTTATAGAATGGCACCCAAGGAATTAGCCGAATTGAAAGCTCGATTACAAGGGTTACTAGACAAAGGATTTATTAGACCAAGCTCTTCACCTTGGGGATGTCCAAGCTATTTTTGTGAAGAAGAAAGATCGACTTTGAGGATGTGTATAGATTATCGTCCACTTAATGATGTGACGATTAAAAACAAGTATCCTCTCCCCGATTGATTTACTTTTTGATCAATTAGCCTGAGCCAAAGTCTTTTCCAAGATTGATCTCGAGGTCGGGTATCATCAAATTAGGATTAGACACGAAGATATTCAAGACCGCCTTCACCACCCGTCGATACGGTCTTTATGAATATTTGGTTATGTCCTTTGGTTTAACAAACGCCCCGGCTCATTTCATGTATTTGATGAATCAAAGTGTTCATGTCGAATCGGATAAGTTCGTGGTGGTGTTCATTGATGATATTCTTGTTTATTCCAAGAATGAAGAAGAGCATGCCGAAAGCATCTCGTAATAGTTTTAAAACGACCGAGGGATCATCACCTTTATGCTAAATTCAGCAAGTGTGCTTTTGGCTGAAGGAAGTACAGTCCTCGGGTCATGTCCTATCATCCGAAGGAGTTGCCGTTTGACCCGAGTAAAGTGAAAGATATCCTCAATTGGAAACCACCAACAACGGTTCATGAGGTCCGTGAGTTTTCGAATGGCGGATATTACCGCCGATTCATTCCCGATTTCTCAAGAGTGGCAAAGCCTATTACAGTAGCTGTTAAAGAATCGGACCAAGTTTGTATGGTCACCAGAGTGTGAGCGTGCTTTTCAGATTTTGAAGAAAGCACTAACCACGCTCCGATTTTAGCTCAACCGATATTGAGAAACCATTTGACGCCTATTGTGACGCGATCCGGTATTGGTCTTGGTTGTGTGTTAATGCAAGAAGGCAAAGTTATTGCCTATGCATCACGCCAACTAAAAGCGCCATGAAGAGCATTACCCAACCCATGATTTGGAGTTAGCAAAGAAGTGGGTCCATGCACTAAAAATCAAGCGCCATTATCTGTTAGGTAACACTTGTCATGTATATACAGACCATAAAAGTCCGAAATATATCTTTACCCAATCAGACTTGAATATGCGCCCGGAGAAGATGGCTAGAATTAATTAAGGATTACGACATAGAAGTGCATTATCATCCCGGAAAGGCAAATGTTGTTGCCGATGCACTTAGTCGAATCCTCGCTGTAATTGTCTTATAGCCAATATAAGGGATAAAACCCTATGTCAAGAATTAGAAAAGTTGAATATTGAATCGTTGAGCATGGCATGGTAACCAATGCCACAGCGGGTAATCAACTATCAAGAATCAAATTATTGAGGCTCAGAAGATTAGTAAGGGTATAGCACACATTAAGGAGAAAAGTCAAGCGGGAACCCTACCCGCTTCAGAATTGATGAGTCGGATGTGCTATGGTTTAAAGATCGGTTAGTAGTACCAAAAGAATCCTCGAAGTTACGTCAACAAATCCCGGATGAGGCCCATTTAACCAGATATTCTATTCATCCCGGAAGCACCAAGATGTATCGATTTAAAACGTAGATTTTGGTGGACAAAATGAAGATTGAGATTGCACGATATGTAGCCGAGTGTGATACTTGTCGCCAGTAAAAGCTGTGCACATGAAAGCTGCAGGGCAATTGCATCCTTTGCCTGTCCCTTCTTGGAAGTGGGAAGAAATCAGTATGGATTTTATTGTTGGGTTACCTCGAACATCAAAAGGACTCAACTCCATCTGGGTTATCGTTGATCGACTTACCAAGATAGCTCATTTCCTGCCAGTGAAAGATGGATATAACGCAAAAGATTATGCTAAGCTATATGTCCATCGAATTTTCAGTCTACATGGAGCCCCTAAGCATATTGTAACAGATAGAGGTCCTTTGTTTATGTCCAAATTCTGGAAACAGATGCAAAAGTCACTTGGTACCAAATTAAATCATAGTTCGGGTTATCATCCCTGCATTTAAGAGACAGACGGAAAAGAGTGAATCGATTTTGGAAGATATGTTGAGAGCGTATGTTCTTAATTATTGAGTAAAAGTGGGATGAATGTTTACCCCAGCGTAGTTTGCTTATAATAACAGTTATCAAGAAAGTATTCAAATGGCACCATTTGAAGCTTTATATGGTCGCAGATGTAGAACCCCACTGCATTGGTCAGAACCTGGAGAAAGATGGTTCTACGGAGTAGATTTGGTAAAGGAAGCTGAAGAAAAAGTGAGATTTGTGCAAGCCAAATTAAAAGAAGCACAATCTCGACAAAAGAGTTATGCCGATAAGAGGCGTAGATCCTTGGAATTTGAAGTAGGAGATTATGTATACTTGAAAGTGTCACCCATGAAAGGGGTGAATCGTTTTGGAGTCAAGGGTAAACTAGCACCTCGATATGTTGGTCCATTTCGAATCTTGGAAAAAACAGGACCGATTGCATATCGACTTAGGTTGCCAGAAAGGTTATCAGCAGTACATGATGTGTTTCATGTATCTCAATTGAAGAAATGCTTACGAGTACCAGATCGAGTGGTTGATTTCGAAGACGTTAACTTAGAACCAGATTTGACCTACTCTGAATATCCTATCCGGATCTTAGACCAGAAAGCTCGAGTTACCCGAAGCAAAACTATCAAATGGTACAAGATCCAATGGAATCAACACTCGAAGAAGAAGCTACTTGGGAATCGAGGATTTCCTAACGGAAAATTTTCCCAAGTTTCCACTTTCTTAATCCTTTGTAAATGTAAGACTCCTTTTTGTTTTTTATGAAATTGTTAGAAATGTGTTTTGTGTCCGACACATTTCCTTTGCCGTTATTAAACCCTAGAACTTTAAATCTCTGGACGAGATTTCTTTAAGGGGAAGGGCCGTAACACCCTCGGTGTTATTTCCACTAAACCCCGACATGTCATCATGATCATTGCAAAGCATCCATGATTAGCCCACCATGTGTTGCATTGAACTAAAATAAGTTTATTTTATGCTTGATTGTAATGTCTCGGTCGAAAAGACGCGTAGAGGAAACAGATTCTAGAAACTGTCCCCTTGCCTAAAACCCTAATTCCAAACCCTAGTTTGTTCCCTTTTACTTTATTCAAATTTTATCAAAAATGTGGGTATGGTTATTAAAGCATTTTTTGTAGAGTTTTCAAAACTGAACAAAGTTGGTATTTTGAGTTTTTAAAGTTTAGTTCAAAATTTTAAAGTTATTTTGAATTTCTTTCAAACCCTAATTACCCCCTTTTCTATAATTCAAAATTTATGCAAAATTTGAGAAAACTTTCAAAAGTTAGTTTGTAGATCTTGTTGAGAGGAACAAAAGTCATGTACAAAGTTTTTCAAGTTGTTACATGATTTTAAAAGTAATTTTGAATTCAAATTTCAAAATTTGAAACTGCATTTCAAAAAAGTCATATTTCTAGGCAGATTTTGAAAATGGTCCAATTATGAAAGTTGTAGATCTTGAAAATTAAGGGGGTTACTTTTTGAAAATTTTTGAGTTCAGTTCAAAATTTGGGAGTAATTTGAAATTTTCGAGTTAGGGTTGATGGTGAACAAGAACCCGACCTATCCTACCCCCGCCACGCCGGGTGTCAAGGTTCGCTTCGCCGCCGTCCACCGGCGATGTCGCTACGACGCCGCCCACCGAAGCCTTCGCGACCCCCTCCAGCTACCTCCTAGACCCCTCCATGCCTATAAACACGCCGCCGTGGTCGCCGCCGTTTTACTCTTTTCCAAAATCGCCGCCGCCGGACTCGTCCTCCTCCGCCGCCGTCGCCGCCGCCGTCGTCGACTTTCTTGCCAAACCATCTTGCCCAGCAGCTCCGCAGAACTCCCTTGCGCCCCCTGGAACCTAGCCACAGCTCGCCTCGCCGCCGGAATCGTTCCCGAAGTCGCCGTCTTCCTCGCGGGCCGGCCGGAGCGCCGGCCGCACCTCGACCCGCCGCCGCCACCTTTTCCGGGGAGCCTTCCGTCCAACCAGCCTAGCTCTTTGCGTCCGTCCGGACATCGTCGGTCATGAGCGGCTCGATGGTTTTCACAGCCGAAGCCCCGACGTGCCGAACGCCGTCGCCGACGCCGCCGGCCGCCGCCGCCGCCGACAACCCTCTCCGGCCTCACTCCGCCCACCAAGCCCCCGCCCCTAGAACCGCGGTGAGCCCCCGCCACGTTTTTTGAAGTTAGTTTTCCTTTTTGAACCACGCCGGCGCCGAACACGGCCGCGCCGGGCTGCGCTGGTGGCGCTTACGACCGCCGCCGGTGAGCATGCGCCGGGCATCGTGAACAGTGCTTCCGCCGCATAACCGCTCACACCGGGCCGCCCAACACGCTCCACTAAGGGCCGATCCGTTACTGTTCCTTTGTGGGCCGCGGAACAGCAACTGGGCTGCATAGTAACAGGCCGAAATCGCCCAGAACCCATTTTTCATTTATCAAATGATTTATCCAATTTCTTTATTTTGAATAGTGTCTCGATTTTCCAAATTTCATATAAATTCAAATATAGCTTTAAAAATTCTGAAAATTTTTGTGTAGCCTTCCCATGAGTATGTCTATCCATGAAAAATTTGAAACTTGAAATTTGAATACTTTTGGCATGATTTAAAAATACAAATTTTAATTGAAAATGCATCTTCCTTGATTTTTAATAATTATTTTGTTTATCCAAAAATCATGAAAATTATTTTGGTACTGTTTTAGGACATGACCTACCTGTATAAAATTTTTGAGCTTGTTTTGAGAAAGTTAAAAATTTTATTATGTTATAACCTATCATTTCATGTGAAAAGAAAATTGTTTAATGCTTTCTAAATTAGGGTTTTGGGAAAATTTTGGGTTGTTTTGTGAACCCTAAACCACACCACTGTCAGATGGTCCTTGAGAACTCCGTAGGCAATGGTGATGATATCTCGTAGGGTAGTTCAACAAGTTGGTTTTGTTAGGTTGCAACTTTATCGTGAAGGAAAGTTGTACTCGAAGTTGTTTATCTTTCTATGCCCTTGCACCCCATGTTTTTATGCATGGCATCATATTAAGCATGCACTATTCTTTCGTATAGTGAACGAAGAAGATCGTGAAGTTGCCGATCAAGTCACCTTTGAAGGGGGCTTTTTCGTTGATTCGAATTCGAGTATATCGAGATCCGTCGTCCGAATCAAGCTTCTTCATCGATCAAGGCAAGCCCCGGTTCATTTAAACCTTCCTTGTATTTTTACAAAGCTTTATATCACCTTTTGCTTTATGCTTTGCATTAGGTGATAGGAGTTGAGTGACAACCTAATTGATGCATTACCATTCCTTGATTATTTCAATATCTACCTTGATAAACTGTTTTGCTAAAATACTAGAACGCTTAGCCTGGCTTTATTAGTTAGACTTTTGAGTCAAAATGTGATGAGTCTCTTATGATAGCCCGAAGTGGCATTTGATGAGAAAGGATGCTATATGAGAAACCATCTTTGGGATATGGTGTTGAAATTGAGACCGGTCGGGTAATTTGCATTGAGAATGGAGTCTCGGTGTAGTATTTCCGGCTTGTCGATTAAGGACTGAAATGTGTAGGCCTGTGTAACCCGAGACGTGGAACGCTTAATCGCGCTGAAGTCGTTGGACTAATGGCACGTCTGTCATGGGTGTTACCCCATCACGGTCGACCCTAGTTCCGGACACATACTCGGTAAGCCCGATCTTGGGGTGTCAAATCGGAAACGATACAACCGCGCCTTTGGGAGTGGAGAGATGGCGGGAGTACGTGTTACCCCTCGTGGGTTAAAGTCCCGATTGGAGGTGTGCGGTATTTCGGGTGGCGTGGGGACGCGGTTCCGTTTTGAGTATCCAAGAAAGGGTTGATATATGCAAGCTTAAGTGCTACATATATCGTGTGGAAAGAACTCCCCATTTGGGTTAATCGATTTCAAATCGCCGTGCTTCTCGGATATGGAGACTCGGTTTCCCGACTTATATCATAGTTTAATTATGGAACGAGAGAAGAGAAGGAATAAGTGCCGAACTTCTACAAGTGTTTGTTTTAGTACAAGATCACCTAGAATAGGTGAGATACTAAATTGAGATTAAAACCTTGAAAGTAAGGACTCACTATTAGTAAGCTTTTCTCGCAAAAAAAGAGTCCTTGATACTTGCTAAAGCCTTACCTTGATTCCTATTACACCAACATTCCGAGTCTTCTCCTATTTTCTTTAGTCGGGTAAGACTTGTTGAGTACTCCCGCATCAGGGTTTGTTGACCCATGTTGCAGGATCTGGGAGTCATGTTTGCACCTTAACGTCTTGCATGACAGTTCAGAAGAAGAAAGTGATGATGAGTGAGAGGTGAGACCCGTGCAAGGTGGTCTAGTAGTATCTTTTGTGTAATAAACTCTCCACTACTCCTACTTTTATTTTTTCTGAAACTTGTTTCAAATAAATGGTTGTAAAAGTATTGTAATATAAATCTTTATTTGTTTTACTCGATTATGTTTGAAAAGTGTTGTAATCTTTGCAATGACCTTGTAACGGATCCTGGTTGGAATAGTTAATAGTGCTTTTCGGGTTATAGGTGAACATATGTGACTATTAAAGGTTGTTGAACCGATAATTAGTACATGTGGGCCCCTGTAATTTGGAAGGTTCTCGTCACAGTGTGGATCCGGGAAAAGCCTTCACCGACATCCTTGTTGGTGGTAATGGTGGCGGCGTCCTTTGGTGTGTCGTTCCTCCCGTTGGGGACACCATTATGGAACACCGGCCCTAGTGCAGAAGTCTGGGGGTGAAAACCCCGGCCCGATTCTTTGGGCGGGCGACGACGGCGCCATGGGTGTCGTGTCCTCCTTGCCCTCGGCTTGTGGCGAGTGGTGGTGGTGGTGTGGTTGGTCCGCGTGCATTGACTTGGAAGGTGCGCGGGGTCTTTGTGTTGGCGGCAAGGTGCGTAGGGTCCATGGGTCTTTGGAGGCCTTTTGTCGGCGTGCATGGTGGTGGTGAGCTCGGTAAATTTGGGTGGAAGCGTTGCTCTCATTGCGGTTTCTCGATATCCGAGTCCCGGGTAGTGGAGTGAGTTGGTGGAGGAGGCGAGGCCCCCCACGCAGTGCAGGGATCGATTGGGTTTCATTGGTGCCGCGACGGAACTTCTCGCGACGCAACGCTGGTCTTTGGGGATCGACGATCGCGGGCGCATGCAGCTTTGAGGGTGATGGTCCCGTGGTGGAGGAGCCGAGTAGTTGTTTGGGCTTGCGGTACATGGCACACGCCGGGCGGCAATGGCGCTTGCTTTTCAACGGTTTACTTTTCGCCCCTCCCGGTGGTGGTGGTGGTGGTGGTGGTAGTGGGGTGGTTCTTCCTTGGTGCCCCACGTGGTGGTGGCTCGTGTCGACGTCCCAATCCGACCGAGGGACGAGTGATGGAGGCTCGTGTTGATGACCCAATCCAACCGAGCGGTGTTTCTTGTATATTTTTTTCCCATCCCGAAGTTGTTTAGTGGTGTGGAGTTGCTCTAGTTGGGTCGTTTCGACCAAGTTGAGTGGTTGAGTAGGCGCTTGTTGTGGCGCAAGTTGAGTTGATTTGGTACCTAGGTGTGCAGGTGGAGTAGGGTACCCTCCACAATTGTATGGTTTTTCTCGCCCGGTTTCCTACAAAAAACCGGGCCGGCACTTGCCTTTTCTTTTTTTTCGCCTAATAGAAATCGCGGCAAAGCTTTTTTTGCCGTCCTTTCTAAAAAAATTTATGCCTTTCGGGCCAATTTACATCTACGTAAAGGCTATGTATCTAAAACAATGACTTACAATTTAGAATGAAGGGAGTGTCTTACTATATATGGGTTTAATTAATTGATTCCTCATATTAGTATTGCATTTTATTAGAGCTTATAAGGCGATGCTTATGTGGTATACTCTTTTTTTTTTGACCGAATATGTGGTATACTCTTGACATAGGTAATGTATTTTTTTTGTTGTTTGGTTCATCTAGATAAGAAGTTGTATAGTGTGTGATTGGTTTCACACATAAGTGGGCAGACTAAATCTCTTGGCTAAAAATGGGTGTAGAAGGGAGGGTGCATAGTTAGATGCGCAATATTTTAATGACAGTGAGATGCAGGTTGAGCTTGCTACTCAATTGCTCATGATATTACTGACATGCTTATATGCTTGTGTAGGTAACCAAGCACAGACGAATTATACTACGGTAGTCTGGATAAAAAGTTATGTCTGGTAATCAAACAGATATATGAGGCCAACCAAAGCCGGCCCTATACAGTTCTAACGACTCAATAGCATCATCCATGCAAAACTATACACACTTTATAGAATGCATACATTGAGGCTATATCATACATGACATCATCGTTGAGATAGATGTAGATACAATTATACTACAATAATTCATTTAGGACCATTGGGTTGTATTTTAAACAATGGGTTTGAAATACGATCCACTTGCAAGTAGATACAATCATGCAAGTGGATCGTATTTCAAACAATGGGTTGAATTTAGAACCAACGGTGGTTGTCCATTTAATTGGTTCAACTCCATGGTTCAACTTGTGTGATAG
Organism: Hyparrhenia diplandra; assembly: GCA_015847255.1. NCBI lineage: Eukaryota > Viridiplantae > Streptophyta > Magnoliopsida > Poales > Poaceae > Hyparrhenia > Hyparrhenia diplandra. The sequence goes on from JADLZK010013323.1 coordinate 71,688, forward strand.
TGAGCTCCATTGTCGGATCACTTAGATCCCAACCATTTATTATCTTGATCCTATCATCGAGCAGTGAAGCCATATCACTAAGCTCATGCACACACAATGAATAATGTGACGATGAAAATTCTTTGATTCATAGTATTGGCTATAAGAACAACTCCATTTGACTGAGAAAACTTAATTCCTGTATCAGGGTAAAGGGGATTGAGAATCATAGTTCCAAACATGTGCTCCAACAGATTGAGAATTCGGATCCATAAACCCACTACTACTGAATCGATTTTTGCGCGTGACGGTTTTTTTTGTTTTCCGTGGTGGGTATTGAAACCGCCACGCACTAGGGTCACGATTATCGAGCGATTAACGTGGTGGCTTTACGCCGCCCACGGTTAATCTATTAATCGTGGCGGTTTTTCCCCTCGACGGGGGTGCGGGCCACCTATTTTCCGTGGCGGTTTCTCAAAAATCGCCACGAGGAAAATGATTTTCAAACACCCCGCAGTTCAATCCTGTAGTAGTGACCTTCACATCGTTACTAACGAATACGCTATTAGGTGCTGCCATGATATAATAAAAGAAATGCACATATCATATTTGAACTTTGTCAATTTCAAAAATTTGATTAGATTTGTAAATGATAGTATCCATATTTATATAGAAACATATATTTATTATTATAGAATAGAATATATTCTACTGTTAATATTTGATTCTTATTGTGTATCGGTATTTGGTTGGTGCTTTGGATTGTTGTGAGAGAAAAAACACACGCTTGGCTTGGTCTTTGGATCGTTGTGACTCGTGAGAGAAAAACACCGGTGACCGAACAAAGAAGCCGAACAAGGCGCTGGTGTTTCCTAAAAAAAGATGTGTGTCCTGATACGGAGGGTGTAGTTTCTAGGTAACAAGAGGGCACTTGTGCAAGAGGCGTTGAGATAAGCTAATGCATCGACACGTATTGCCCTGTGAAAGCGATGGGAAAGAGCAGTCGGTGTTCAGTTGCTCCTACAGTAACCAAAAAGCTTTGCTACGGTTCTTCACGTCACATTAAATTTTTAACGTATTTTTTAAAGTATTAAATGTAGGTAAATAAAAACTAATTACACAGTTTGACTGAAAAGTACGAGACTAATCTTTTAAAATTTAGTTAGTCCATAGTTAGACACTAATTATCAAATACAAACGAAAAACGCTTAAAGAAATTTCAACCCGAAATATTTCACCAACTAAACACGGCAGCCAGTTGCAGAAGGATTCGGCTCGCTGACGCTTCTCTGCCCGGCCTACGGGTGCGTCCGTGCATATAGACTTGCGTAGAGGCCTTTTAAAATGGGATTCCCAAGGTAAAGAGTACAGTGCTATTCTATTCAGTGATGATTGTTTGTAGGAATGGAAATCACGCAGTGTTTTTTTTTTCCTTTCCTCTCTGTCTCAAAGTATATTTATTAGAGGGACATGTTGTTCACCCTAGTGAGTAAAACTAAGCATGTGCTCTCTCTGTTCTACTCACTAGAGATTCTAAAAGTTTTATTAGAGGGGCATGTTGTAAATCGTAAGGTGCCCTATGAATTCCGGTGGATCCTAATAGTTTGGATAAAAAAAATCTTATGTTGATTGAATTCAGTGTCTATAAGTCAAAATCTAATAAAATTAGCTTGTTTAGAAGAGATTCTAGTACCAACTCCATCCATTCCACACACTTGTTCTACTTATATATCATGGTTCCTCACCCCGCTTTCGTTTGGATTTATCACCCGATTTATCAACGATAATACAATGTTTTCTCTCACCGCCAAAACAACATAAGTTGGCTTATTAGCGCAGAAGCTATGAGCCGAACGGAGTGACTTATACGTTGTGTGTTGCTTCATGTTGGCTAACGCTATAACCTTGTGCTTCGTGGTTATGAATCGCAAAACCAATCCATCCGTGTTGTATACCATGGTTGAGATTGTAGGAATAAAGTTCTATATGTAAGATTGTACATTTCTACCTGAGGATACAATTGCGTTTACGTCCTGTTTTCACCCATTAATCAATATTAATAAGATATAAAGAATTTCATCTTTTCTAGTGACCGTTTACTTGAGGGTGCGGTAATGTGGTGCAAGTGCAAGTACAAATGCAGTAATAAAACACTACTCCTATTTCAGATGCAGTATAATAGTTGTTATCCAATTCATCGCGGCCTCCGCCTCACGGGTGAATATTTACTGTGCTTGCTTTTTCAGTACTTAACTTGCTGCCATTCCTATTTCAGATCTGAGATCTGATTCTGAACAGTATTGCAGCTTCTAAGATTCTAGTGCTATGTTTAATTAGTGAAAATATTGGTGTCACATCGGCGATCGAATGGAATTAGTTTTTGAGACTAATTAAAAAATTAACTTCATAACTCGCATGGAGACTGGGATACAAATGTTTCACTATAATTAATCTATCATTAGCATGTCATATACAACCAAATTATATAATTAGTTTTTTGATTTCATCTACATTTTGCATGTGTCGAAGTCATTTGATGCGATAGGTGAAAAAATTTCTGTTCCGCATGCATCTTATCTGACTTGTTGGCTCCCCTTTTGGGACCCAAATTCCCGTGCTGCAAACTTTATTGCCTTTTGTTTTTAGATTTCTCTGTTTCCAAGATACAACTATTATATGTTGGGACAATTTTAGTAGGTGGCTTTTCTAAAATCCTTAATCTATCTAACAAAAACTGAACTAGAAGTGCATTTATTGTAAAGGAGTCGTATACTAATTACAACTTTCATAAAGCAAAATGCAACTGACTATTTTTCTTAACATGTAAAGCATTCATCTCAACAATCAGAGTTATTTGCAATTAAAGTTCACTAGAACAATAATTATAATGTCCACATCAGTTGAGATACATCATCTACTATTGATATAATCTTTACAATTGTGCTAATAAATCATCTAATTATTATCAGTTGACATAACATTTTAACCTACTTATGTTACTTGTTTATACCCATGACAACGCGTGAAGAATCTCCTAATATACATGACATATATTTTGTCAAGAGAGGCAAAATTAAATAAACTTGGAAAATACAGACATTCAGCATGGCAAACCTTCTAGATCTCCCGAGTCCCGTCCATCTCCACTCCATGGCGGTTCGACAAAACGCCGCCAAATTCCTTCCCGGCGCGCACACTCAAAAGGGCGGGAAATTTTTCCGCGTGCTCCCTCCCGCCGCTCTCCCCTGTATAAAATCCCAATCGCCCCTGACCTTCAATCCTCTTTCTCAGTCCCCAATCCCCACCCCACTACCACTGCTTCCCTTCAAATGGGCCGCAAGGGTCGCAAGGTTAGGGTTTCACACGACGCCGGCGCCGGCGCCGAAGACAGCGAGGATGAGAGGGCCGCCGCCGCCGCTCCTGCCGCCACTGTGGGCAAGAGCCTCTACGAGGTAAGGCGCCGCCGAAACCCTATCTGTGGATCACGACCAAAGTGCGAGGCGGAAGGTTGCGTGCTGGGCCGGGGTTAGGTTCGGCGCTCGAATCGTGTGCAGGCGGCAGGTGTAGGGTTTTAGGGCGAGCGATTGCCCCTTTTGCCTGTCCGGTTAGATGGTTTCGGATTAGTTTTGTTTGGTGTTAGTGTCTGGGGTTATGATTGCTCGTGAATTTGGTGGATGATGTCCTTGGGATCTGCTTGTGGTGGACTGGTGGACAGTAGGGTTTGCGAGTTGCAAAATGTTGATAGGCTCGCTTCTCCATTTATTTATTTTTTGTCAGATGCAACTGGTTGCACACTTGATTTGGTACATAAGTCTCCTGATTATGCCGGGATACCATTTCGACATGTGAGTGAATCAAATCGTACAACTGTTTCTGCTAAATTGAAATGAATGAACCCTACAATTGTGACTGCTAAATTGAATGCTCAAGCATTCTGGATTCAGCAAAGTCACTGAATGATTACAGGTCATAATTTCTAGGGGAGTTGTAGGAATGTCAGAAGAGAACTAATATGTTTAGTCACTGAATTTTTGTTTGCATCCTTATCAATTTTGTCATGCCTTGGTTGACTCTTTGGTAGTATGATTGTCCTGGATCTACATCTGGTATCCTGCTTTGGGGAAGGAACATGTACTGTTTTATTTGTTTATTTGCTCAATATTGCTACAAGATGTTTCAGAATTGGTAAAGATTATACTCTGTATGCTTTAATGTGTACAATGTACATATCACTGTGTTCTTGAATGACTATTTCCAATGCTGATTCAGTGAATCAGTGACGATTACCCTTTTATGTTAATACATAGTAATAGGCAACCTTTCTTTGGCAGCGCTGTGATTTTTTGGTTGCATCTTGCCGTCTTTAAAGTTAAAAAATTCACGTGGCGTCCATTCCAGTTTTTCTTTGGCCTATGCTGTCACTGCAGAACTGTAGTGAATCGTTGCTCACTACTTTTGACCATACTTAATGAAACTAAGCTTTGAAAGTCTGGTTAAAAATCTGATAGTGTTAAATATAGTTGTGGAAAGGTCTGGAACAACTCTTGATTGTTGGAAATTCTTTTGTTTCCATGTTTAAGGTTCACTTGCAAACAGGTCTTTTAAATAACAGCAGATGAGACAAAAGTCTGAACTGTTCTAAATGTACAAATCACCTTCAGTTCTCTTTCCTGATCACAATTTAGTAATTTAATGTCTTGTTTATTTTTCTTTCATCATTTGAAGATCCTGGGAGTTGAGAAGACTGCTTCACAACAAGAAATAAAGAAGGCATATCACAAATTGGCTCTGCGCCTCCACCCAGATAAGAATCCTGGGGATGAGGTAGGATCTCAACCCTAAAGCATGAATGTTTTTCTATAGCTATTTAGTGCAATGTATCTCAAATGTTATGTGCTGCCAGGAAGCCAATGAGAAGTTTCAGCAGCTGCAGAAGGTTATATCAATTCTTGGTGATGCAGAGAAAAGAGCTTTGTATGATGAGACTGGCATCACTGATGATGATGTGCGCACCTCATTTATCACACTCCAGTTCTACCTTTCACATTCAAGCAGTATTTTTCTGAATCTTCGTTTTCATCTTAGGCACTGGTGGGAGCAGCTGCAGACAATCTTCAGGAGTACTTCAGAACAATGTACAAGAAGGTATGTTGCTTCTATGTCAATCACAGGCTAATGTTGTCTATTAATTTACAATGATATTTTTAGGGAAATACATTAGGGAAAAACCCTGCTGTAGGATAATACTACCTCAGTGGCTCTGTCTCTAAAAAGAATGTCATTCTGCCTCTCGTTCAGTTGTATAGCCAGAATGACATTATTTTAGGGACAGAGGCAGTATATTATTATTTAAAGTACTCAGATTATTTTAATATTTTTTCCCAGGTCACCGAGGCTGATATTGAAGAATTTGAAGCTAAATACAGAGGGTCAGATTCTGAGAAAAAGGATTTGAAGGATCTCTACACAAAATATAAGGGCAAAATGAACAGGTGATTCCTTTGAATTTAAACTTCTATTTTTATCAAACATTTATCCTGAAAGTTGTAAACTGTTCCAAGAGGCTTGTTTTTAATTTCTATATTAACTTTGTTCTGTTCTATCAGGCTTTTTTGCTCAATGATTTGCTCAGAACCAAAGCTTGATTCCCACCGCTTCAAGGATATAATTGATGAGGCAATCGCTGAAGGTAAACACATGGTTGCAGTTGCTGTTTGTCAGTTTCATTCATACAGTAGTGCCAGCTAAGTGCCCTGGTTATGCATGTTTAGTCGCCTACTGAACCTGTTCGCTGAAATATCTGTTTCTGAAAGCACTTGCCATTCCTTTCAACACTAGGTGAGCTTAAGTCAACTAAGGCATATGAGAAATGGGCTAAAAAGATCTCAGAGATGGAGCCGCCAACAAATCCGTTAGAGAGGAGAGTGAAGTAAGTTCTTGCCCCCCAGACAGGCACACCAGCCATTTGTTTCTTATTTTGCTACCATTTGCTTGTTTCCAACTGATTGTTGTTTTGAACCCGATGTCAGGAAGAGGAAGAAGAGTGAGGAGAATGATCTGATCCTGGCCATCTCACAGCGCAGGGCTGAGCGGAAAAACCAGTTCAACTCCATCCTCTCGAACATCATGTCCAAGTGTGACTCCAAGGCTAGCAGCTCGGAGCCCACAGAAGAGGAGTTTGAGCGGGCGCGGCAGAGGCTGGAGAGCAAAAGGGCCAAGAGGTGCAAGTGATGCTGCTGCCAGCCTTCTTGCCCTATGCAGAACATCGTCTGAAGCTTTAGGTGTGATATGGTTTTACCAGCACGCAAGTGATGGTTCCGAGAGCCAGTTCGAGATGTATATCATAACCCTTGTCCACTGGGGCAGTACAGTAGGTTGTAATGGTTATCGGCTTATCACCTTGCCGAGAGGGAAGCTTTACCTGAACTTCAATTTCGTAGCAATCTGGCAAGTACTAGTAGATTGTCATGTAATGTTTATTCTGAAGTGAGCTGCCTGCGAGAAGCTGTTCCCACTTGGAAGGCTCCTTATTAGCCAGTTTGAGTTTATTGATTCGCCATGGATACAGAATAGGCAATGTCGGCATTGTGGTCACAATGGAGATGAGCTCCTTAACAACAGGAGCAGCAAATCGTTGAACTAGAGTAAAAATCAACAATGTGGCTGTTGAAAACAGTATGTTTGCTCCCATGTTTACTTTGATGAATAATTTTCTCATGTTTAATGAGTAGAATCAATTTAGTTAATACGTATAGCTTTTGAAATAACAATTAAAAGTTAGTTTTCCCTTTCTCGAGTTGTTTCCAGGCACGAAAAAATATATAATAAAAATAAAATATATAGCAATAAAGGTTTTAACAAAAATATGGGAAAAAAAAATAAAATTCTAATTCTGTGGTTCACCGTCGGAAACATTTCTTGACAGTCTAAATCTACAACGTTAGTACTAGAATTTGGATTTCTACCAAACGAGCCTTTAGAGCTACAATTCGTTCAAAATGTTCAATAGCAGAATCCTTATTTGGCGCACGCGCGCTGCTTCAAGTGCTGGCGCACACGCGCTTTTCCTTCTCTACCTTCCTCTGTGACCGTTTCTACTTCCATGCCGTGACCGTTTGTCGTTTCCTCTTCCATTTCTCTTCTCAGCCGATTTAAAAAAATGCAAAAACTCCTTCCTCGCTTTGGTTTCCCCGTCGGAGAACCCTCGTCGATTTTGGGTGGCGGATCCAGCCGGCCCCCTTCCCAACGGAGGTGGATCCAGAGGCCTCTTCGACACCGGAGCGCCCCCATTGACGGGGAGGTCAAGGTGTGTCGTCGCCCTCGAGCCTTCGATTTGGGGCGGATTTTGCAGTTGTCGATCTTAGGTGGAAGAGGATTTGTTTGCAGTTGTCGATCTTAGGTGGAAGAGGATTTGGTTTTCAGGCGGATTTGATTCGTATTCGATTCGAGGCTGAGGCGGACTCGAGCGGCCTGCCGGAGAAGCGAGGAGGCCTCGATGGATCTCAGACACCAGGACCGGTCGTCGTCACCGGGGGCGGCCTCGATTTGGGCGGATTCGTCGTCGTGCCGCCCCGATTTGGTGTGGATTTGAGTGCGCTGATGGCTGAGGAGTGAGGTGCTCCGATGAGTTCGTCGCCTGTCCAGACCCTGTGACTGCGGTCAGGACCCTACTGTAGCACGACTTCCGATGGCGCCGCTGCGAGGACGTCGACGTCGTCACCGGCGACGGCCTCCAACAACTCCAGCTCCTACATGTACGTTCCACCATCTTGTCCGTCTGCCATTCCTCGCTCTTCGTTTCTCTTCTCCCGCCGGGTGCGCGTCGGAGCTTGTGCACGTTCCGCCGGTCGTTCCGCAAGCCCCCACGCGTGCCTATCCGTTCACCAGTCCACGTATGGGGAGAGGCCGCGCTGGTGCCGGCGTCGTCGTCCAGGGCCCGCTAGGCTCACCTGAGAGGACCGTGAGATGCCGCTGGACGCCTACACCCGACGGCGGTCCTCTGGGACTGGGAATAGCAACTACTTGAGCTGCTGAGGGCAGTGTCCTGCAGCAACAGGCTAGCATCTCCGGCGCCAAGTTGCTCGTTATCATCGGCTTTGATTTTGCCCTGACACGTTCCTCCTAAATCTCCAACGACTTAGTGGATGTGCAGAGATTTAGGAGGATTCAAAGATTCAGGAGCACCAAGTTTAGGAATAGGACTATAAAGACTGGCTTGTCTTTTTGCCGTGTTTCTCTATGGGGACGAGCAGCCTGCTCAGGCTTGAAAACCTGCATTCGCTCATGAATCTACTAGTGCTAGATTGTTAGAACCGGTACTCTGTTGATTTTGGCTGCTGAAATTAAATTGTAGCAGCGATAGTATTTTGTATAACTTAACTCTTTAGCACAATAAGAAACTTTATTGTACTATCTAACATAGGAGATTCAGAGGGTACATGTACGTCTTTTGCGTAGTAGAAGGGAAGAAAGTTTGTTCTCAGAAGCTAAATATGCAAGTGATATTTCTTTGTAAAGAATATTCAGTCGTAGGCCAAGCATACTATATTAGAGCAGATAACATGTAGCATTGTTGGAGTAGAAGCTGAATTTCCTATCACAAGCCAAATCACCTTGAATATTCGCTAAAATTATCTGCAACACAATGTATAATATTGGGTTAAGGTTTATGCTGCATATTTTATTTTTGTCTTTATACATAGACCTGCATATTAAGCATGAGTGATAGGTCAGTAGATAAACTATTTTTCACTATAAACACAACTGTACTTGCTAGAAGTAGACGTGGAGAAATAGACTGGCGTTGAGTATGAAATTACAGCATTGCAGCAGGGGTCTTTCCCTTTGACGACGAGTATGTCTCCTGGTGCCTTATCGCCTGTGTAGAGATTCAGGAGGCACCAGGTTTAGAAATGAGATGGGAAACCAAAAATCTCGTGGGTGGTCTTGTGGTTTACTAGCAGATTATGATATTACATACATAATACCTGCAAATACACGCAAGGATGGATAGAACATATATACAAACAGATATGGAAGATTTCCCAATATTTTTTGTTTGTCTTTTTTTTCTGTCTAGTGGTCAACATTTTGTATATGTACCATTCCAAATCATCAGTATAGAAAACTCTACTTACTTTGGAAGCTGTAAAAGATTGTATTTATTATTAATATATACAAATCGCAGAAATGTTGTAGATATGCTCTTTCTTGGAATATTAGTTATTTGTACCCCATAATTGTATCAACAACCAACATACCCGTGAGAACTTATCTTTTTCATCTTTCATTTTTTTGTTGGTTTTAGTGCCTCTATGATGCTTGATGAAGAGTCATCAGTTATTGATTTACCTCTATTTTTTAGGTTGATGGTCTACAGGAGCACGTGAACAAAAGGGCTTGCATATAAGACTGAATTGGTTCTTTTCTTCGCTTTTATTGAGGTATATAATTCAGTCCTAATATCTTATTATGTGCCTTTTTGTTACTGTTGTGGAACCTCTAGTAGTCTTGTTATTTACTATTTGAAAAAATAATTATCTTTTACTTCTGGCATTGCTAAATTTTGTGTATTTGAAATCTTTTGGGTGAAATTTGTAGTCATCATATAGGTCTAAAACTGAGAACCTCCTTTTAGAACTCACATCTCAATTAGCTCACTCTATTTTGGACTTTTTTTCGTGTTAGTTCTACTGCTGTTTGTTGGTTTAGTTCCTTGTACAGTTTGTACTGCCAAGCCATTTATTTTCTGTTGAGTCTACATATAAATGGTGCAGGTTATGCTTAATTGTTTTCTGTTTCGCCAAATTTTATCATCATCGTATTGTGGAAAAGCTATATTTCATTGTAGCATGTCAGTCATATTTTTGAGTTAGTGTTCTAAGTAACTTTGAACTATCACTAATTAAATTTAAAAATAGTCATATTTCATTGCAAGTATTTGTATCACATTTACAATATATGCATGTCTTTGATTCTGGTATAACATTAGTTTCTGAGTTTCATCTAGGATATAGTCCGAGGCAAATCAGGCATTTTTGTTGTCCTATATAAGTATCTGTGGTAGATGTTTATACTTGATCATGTTCCTGTGTCTGTGTCTGTGTCTGTGTCTGTCTCTCTTTTCCCTCCTCGCCTCAATGACTGTTTCAGTATTAGTTTTATTGTAGTTCAGTTTTCAGTCATTGTTAATTTTGTCTTAGTTTGGGTGCAGGAGGAGAGGATAGTTGGGCAGCTGCGCATTGGTCGGCTGTCTCATCTGATTGGTTGCTGCTGCGAGAGCGGCAAGCATCTCCTCGTCCAATAGTTAATTTGGCACTGTGGAGGGCCTTATGACAACTATTTCATGCCACAACAGGTTGGTTACTAGCTCCCCTGGTGCAGCGAAGGTAGCTGAGGCCAAAGGCACACCATGCTTATTTTAAACTCAAATTTTTGCACTGATTGGTTTCGGCTCAATTGTCAGCCTGTTGGAAAAGTCATCCGTGAGCTGAATGGAAAGCTCACTGGCATGGCCTTTTGAGTTCCAACACCAAATTTTTCTATTGTGGACTTGACATGCCAGATTGAGAAAAGCGCCTCCTATGATGATGTGAAAGCAGCCATCAAGTATGTAGGATTTGAGCTTCCGTTTGGTTTTCAGCTTCTGGTTTGTTGTTCGATGAGTGAAAGCACAACCCTTGATAAATTAGCCATCAATAATTTGAACCTCATAACGGTCATAGCACTTCATACTGTGGAGCACATGATTTACATCAACTAGAGGTAGTTGTAGCACTAGCATGAAAACAGGTTAAGCCTAATTATTTATATTGGTTATCACATAGCGCCATGTTTACATATATAGCACCAGGTTAAGCCTTACTAGTCAGTCACCAATATATTTGAAAGCTTGCTTTCTAGTTCTTTATAATCTAATTTCTAAAAAATGATTGTTCCTATTGAAGAAACATATATTCTTTTTCATCAGGGATGGAAGGATAATGTGTGCAACGCGGCACACACGCGTACCTGCTTGGTTGGATTAGTCCCGCAAGAGGCGCTCAATGGTGGCCGTTTGATTGTCCCATGCATTTGGTTTTGAATTAGATTCATCGAAGAAACTTTTTGGTTTTTATAACCTATATATAATTCATAGGAGGTGGGTTTTGGCATTCATTATTTAAGAATCCAAACTTAATTACCAACTCAATGAAGAAATTTATACGAACATGACCCTGATAGTGTGCATGTGCGCAGAGTGAGTCCTACTGTTTACTTTGTTACCTGTTCTGTAAATTTAGCAAGTGCATATGTCTATGGATCTCATCTACTGGTTACTTTGTTTCTTGTTCAAAAAAATTAGCAAGTGCATACAAACATGACCTGACATGACTTGTTTCAACAAGACACAACTACTGTAGCAGTAAAATAGAGGATGTCCGTCTATGAATGTATATAGAGCATCTCTCTTTCACTATATGTTACTTGCTATCAAATATGTATATAGAGCATCTCATTTGTGTGACAGCACATATCAAATATGTTGCTACCTGTGAATATAAAATATGATACTCTACCTTTTTGTGATATTTTTCAAAATCATTGTTAAACCTCATAGCTAGTTTTAAACCAAGTAGTATAGAGTTTATAATATCATTGAACCTAGCGGTTTTAAAGTTTGTAATGTCATAGTTCAAACTTTACAATTTTATGTGTAAATTTTTGAACTTAGAAGTACAAAGTTTATAATATGGTAGTTCAAAGTATTGAACCTAGCAGTTTAAATTTTATAATATGATAGTTCAAAGTTTTGAACCTAGTTTAAAGTTATTCAAATTCTAAGTGTAAAGTTTCCAACCTAGCAGTACAAAGTTTATAATGTGTTGGTTCAGAGTTTTCGAACATAGTAGTATAATGTTTATAGTGTCATAGCTCAAAGTTTATTAATTAGGAGCGTAAAAAGTTTTTCACCTAGCACTACAAAGTTAATAATCTGATACATTCAAGTTTTTAATCTGCTTCAAAAAAGTTTGCATTGTGGTAGTTTAAAAGTTTATCATTTCTGAGTGCAAAGTTTTGAACCTAGCATAGTACAAAGTTTGTAATGTGATAATTCAAACTTTATAAGTTCAAAGTGTAAAGGTTTAAACCTAGCACTAAAAAGTTTTATAAATTCTAACAATAAAGTTTATAAATTCTAATCATAAACTTTTATAAATTTTGAACCTAGACCTAGCGTAATACAAAAGTTTTATAAATTCTAATAGTACAAAGTGTGAAGGATCATTAGCCTAGCAATATAAAGTTTCTAGTGTCATTTTTTTATAGATTGTTATAAAGTTTATATAAATTCTGAGTTTAAAGTTTTAAACTCTACAATACAAAGTTTATAATGTTGTAGTTCAAAGTTTTGAACCTAGAAGTACAAAGTTTGTAATGTCAAAGTTGAAAGTTTATAAATTACGAGTGTAAAGTTCTGAACCTGACAGTGCAAAAGTTATAATGTCAAAGTTCAAAGTTTTGTGATTAAAAGCATAAAGCTTATAATGTGATAGTTCAAAGTTCATATATTCTAAGAATAAAGTTTTTAACGTAGTGGTACAAGATTTTTAATGTCATAGTTTAAAGCTCTAAACCTAGCAATACAAAGTTTATAGTGTCATAGTTCATAGTTTATAAATACTGGGTGTAAGGTTTTGAACCTAGCAGTACAAAGTTTGCAATTTCATAGTTCAAAGTTTATAAATTCTAAGTGTGATGTTTTTAACCTAACTGTATAAAGATTAAATTCTGAGAGATCAAAGTTTTGAAACTTGTAGCACAAAGTTTGTGTTGTCATAGTTCAAATTTTATACCTAGCAGTATAAAGTAAAGTTTATAATGTGATACTTGAAAGTTTTCAACCTTGCAGTGAAATGGTTGTAATTTTATAGTTAAATTTTGAGTGTAATTTTGAAACTAGCAGTAAAGGTTTTGTAATTTCATAGTTCAAAGTATATAAATTCTTAATGTAAATTTTTGAATCTAAGCTTGCAAAGTTTTTGAACCTAACAGTATAATGTTTGTAATGTTATAGTTCAAAGTTTATAGTTTTTGGGTGTAAGGTTTTGAACATCGGAATACAAAGTATATACGTGATGGTTGAAAGTTTTGTATCTAGCAGTACAAATTTTATAATGTGATATATAAGTGTGTCAGTCACTTGCCGCGTCCGTCCGATTGTGAGATCGATGGCTTCCTGTGGTGTCTTCATTTGTTTTTGAAGGAGAGGGGGGGAGAGAGAGAGAGAGAGAGAGGGGGGAGGGGAGATAGGGGGGAGAGAGAGGGAGAGGGGGTGAGAGAGAGGGAGAGATAGAGATAGAGGGGAGAGAGAGAGAGAAAGAGAGGGAGGGAGAGCGAGAGAGGGAGAGAGGGAGGGAGAGAGAGAGGGGGGGGAGAGAGAGGGAGATAGAGGCAGGGGGCACTGTGTTGCTTTTTGTGTGTGTGAGAGAGATATATATCTGTTTTCAATTCCGTTTGCACTATCGCGTCTATTATGACGAGATCTATAAAACTATAGATCCATGTTGGATATGTTTTGAGAAAATTTTCGGATCAATATATTTGAACTATGACATCTTGTATCGCAGGGTCCCTGCTTCTGTACTATGAGGTCTTGTATCGCCGGGTCCCTGCGATGACTTTGCTCCACGGCCGAGACTATATATGACAAGTATATCATCACTCCACTCATCATCAACTCCACGATGAGTTTCATTGTGGAGACCAATGTCGGCAATGTTGCTGCCGCTCTCATGGCGCGCCTTGCTCCCAAGGCCAAGGTACTGACAGGATCCTTTTTGCTGTGTGGTTGGTTGGAGCGCCGTGTTGTGTTGTGTTGTTTTGCCTTGATGTGGATGGTGTATTGATTCTGGTTCCTTTTTGTCGTGATAATAAAGGTTCTCAGAAATGGTTGGTGGACTGAGGAGGAATCGTCCATCTTTGTGACAGGAGACATCATCAGTGTGAAGCTAGTGGGATATCATTCTAGTTGACGCTTGTATGATTGAAGGGGATCCACTGAAAATTGATCAGGTAATGCAAATTGAAGCTGTTCCTCTCTAGCTATATGGATTGGGCTGATGTTGAATTGTGCTTGTGGCAAAATTGAACATGTCTCGTGTGATAGAATTTAACATCATATGTGTTTGTTGTGTGGCAGAATTTGATGGAGCGTAGAACCTCCAACATGACCTAAAAGGCCTGAAGGCGTGAGCCTGAGGTTCATCTTTCTATGGGTTGTGAAGAAAGAATTAAATGCTGATAATATAGGATATTATAGAAGGTACTTCTACCTCTATTCTAAGCAGCAAAGCATTTAGGTTCTAGGTCATTTGATACTCTGATTGCCTGATCCAAAACACCATCGTCTGTCAGCTATCGATAGATGGATGATAGGGAGATAGCTACTTTCACTGTTTGCAAATATAGAATTGTTGGCGTATGAAAAAATGGGTAACTCATATACTTGGTAGCCTCTCCAAGTTTTCACTTACTGACATCTATGGATTTGTGAAATACTGACAAACTTTAATTTCAAAGAGGACAGTGTCCAGAAAGGATGTGTAACAGTGAAATTAAAAAAAATGGTTTAGATATGAATTGAAGTCTAACATTTAAAAACTGGTGTGCAGTACATGCTAGTTCGGTTCTACTTCTGTTATGACTTGTACAAATGCCAGAACTAGGGATATATTTAGAAGAATATAATGTTTTTCTACTACATGTCAACTCAGGGATGCATGATTTTTAACAATATATGCTTTGTTCAGGTTAGTGCTCTAGATCTATAGTTTATGGTCCAAATAGGTGAACAATGCTTTTGTTCATGCTGAAAGTGCTTTTTTTGTAATATAATATGCTGCTTTAGTGTATCAAGCTACCATTCCAAAATTTCTAATGTTAGAGTTCTAAGTTTTCCAACCTAGCAATACAAAGATTCCTCACTGTGTAGAGAGTACTTGTGTAAATGGTTAACACTGAATCTGATTCTGCTAGCACAAATAGTTGTGATGTGCTGATATGTAAGGTATAGTTGCAATTCAAGGTCATAGTGCTCTTTGCACTTAGGATTCTATTTTTCTTGGCAATAAAGTGGTAGCACATTCCATGCTACAAATTTGTAATGGTATGAACTGGTGTGCTTTCCTTTGTCATATTCTCGTAGTTGTGTCCATTTATAGTTTATTATGTAATTTTATTTTGAATGTGGTTATATAATGCATGTGAAGCTGAGTGCCATAGTAGCAGAAGCTGAAACAAGCTGTGATCAATTAAAATGGGATTGTCCAATTAAAACCATGACCATTTTCTATGGATTAACTGTACTCTTTTTGGCGTATAATATAAAAGGCTTGTGTAATAAAATAATCTCACTCGTTATAGAATTTGACGTGCTTAGCTGCTCAGAACCATGAAATTATTAAACTTGTATCTCGTGTCTTAATTATGTTTTCCCCTACTGTAGAACTGCTAATTTATCTGTCATATGGATTTTTAAATTTGACTTTTTATGGTATGTGTTTGTAACTATGCAAATCTTTGTTTTCATCAGGAGGCTATGTACTCGTTATCATTTTCTCGGAAAGATGTTGGCTCTTTAACCAGGGATCCCCTGTGTACCATGTGAACTCAATGAAATTCTTATGCTGCAACGAGGCTATAAAGAACTTAACTCCACAGGAAGTATGTAAACATTATCACATAGTTTTGTAATTTCGAGACATTGCTTGGTCACAACTTATTGCATTTCTCTGGTCCTTGGTCGCTGCATTTAAGTTTTCTACCTCTATCTTTTTCTAATGTGGTAGTTTAGTCTCCAAATGCCCCTATATATTTTTTTCTGCTGATTTAATGATTTATTCATTCTAAGTAAACTTTTGAATGCAGCAGGACAAACTTTTTATAAAAAACACTAGTCATACAAAGTGTGTAATGTAGAAATGAAAAGTTTGATATAAATCTATATTTTAATAATGAAATTTCATTTTTTTTTTAGGGATATTCATTATTTTCAAGTCTTGAAGAGAACAGAAGCAACATTTTTACCTTTTTAGTTTTGTCCTTTTTTGAAATACAAAGATGTCAGAAATAAATTGTATTTCATTTTCTCCTTTTTTCGTTCTAACTCTCTTCCAATTTTTAACATAGTATAAGGTTTTTTTATGGACATAAGATTTATGGTTTTTAAAAACAATGTTTTAGTACTTTCACTTCCATATAGATGTGAAACCATCCCCCGCCCTTTTATTTTACCCACAAATCCGATGTCCCTAAAGAGAAAATTTTAGCTTGTAGACAAATAATTTTTGTGGCCTAATAGACGGTTGACAGGAGAAACCGAAAAAAGCGGCTTAATGATGCTTGACAGGGGAGAAATCAGAAATGAATACGGGCTGAAAAAGAAGATAGAGAAATATTGGCCCGTTAATAGGAAAGCCCAGACTGGAGAAGCTGGCCACCGTAGGACCGCGTGCACCTCTCTGGTACTGGCTGGCACGCGTTGCTAGCTGTTACAGTGCTTGCGCGAGAAGTGACGCCCAAGCCCCTCGAAAGTGCCTGGACGCCCTGGCCTCCCCCCCTGTCAGCGTGAAAAGAGAGAGGGCGATTTTCTTATTTTCCAAAAAATGTTAATACATGCTGTTTCTTTGAAAATTCATAGAAAATTAATTATTGCTTAAAAATTCTAAAATCTTTTGTGTAGGCTTATTATGATGTTCTTAACATATGAAAAAAATATAAACCTTGAATTTCAATTACTTTTGGCATGAGTAAAAATTACCTTCTTAAATTAAAAAATGCACCTTCTATGCATTTTTAGAAAATAAAATATTTGTTCAAAAATTCTAAAATTTTATTTGGTGCTGTTTTATGATATGATCTACTTGTACAAAAATTTTGAGGTCATTTTGAGATAGTTGGTTTATTTATTATGTTATGCTTTATTTTATTTTATTTTATTAGAAAAGTTAAGTGTTTATAGTGTATAATGACTTAGGCTTTGTGTGACTTTTGGGTTGTTTTGTGAATCTTGGATCATACCACATCAAATGGTCCTTTAGTGATAATAGTAGTTCAACAAGTTGGTTTGTTGGCTTGTAACTTTATCGTGAAGGGAAGTTGTACTCATGTTATTAATCTTTTCATTCACCATCAAGCATCATATTTATATTCCATCATGTTGAAGCATGAATTAGTTTGTGTAGAGAATGAGAACGAGATTGTTCAACAAGCGTTATTTCGTGTGTAGAGAATGAGAACGAGATTGTTAAGATTGAACAAGTTTTCGAGGAGGTTCGTTATTTAGTGGAGGTCGGGTTTTGATATACGTGGTAGTGAACGTGAGCCCGAGTATATCGTCAACGAAGGCAAGCTCGGGATGCATTTAAACCCTTCCTTGATGTTTTACAAAGCTTTATATCACCTATGATGATGATATGATGCATTAAGTAATTATTAGGAGTTGAGTGATAACCTAATTGTTGTATTACCAACCTTGATTGTTTCACTATCAATAACCTATTTTATTTAAAAATGCTTAGATATGCTTACCATGCTTTATGAGTTAGGCTTTTCAAACAAATGTTTTAACCGTTGATGATGACATAACTTGGAGGTTGATAAGGGATTGTGATTAATATGAGACCGGGACGGGACACAAGTTGTTTCTCTGGTGGCTAAGCTGACAAGTTTACCTGGTCGTGCTTGTTCCGTCTGTGTCGATTAAGAACCATCCGTTGTTTGGCTTGTTAAGTTCGGGACTTTGCAGTACTAGCCACATACCACGATAAGCTTTGAACTTCGGGGTGTGCAAAATCGGGAGCGACAACCGCAAGACTAGGAATGGAGGGATGGCGGGAGTACATGTTACCCTCGGGAGTATATGTATAATCGATTATAACCCCGGATTGGAGGTGTACTTGTGCTCTCGGGTGGCATAGGCCTCGTTTCCGTTTTGGGCCGAATTGAGTGAGAGTTGACATATGCAAGTTTAAGTTCTACATATGCTGGTAAGGAATCCCCAGTTGGGTTATAATCGATTCGAATCGTCGTTGCTCTTCAGATATGGAGACATGTTCTTCTGACCATACATCGTAGCTAATTGATGGAACATGGATATGATGGAAAGAAGTTGGAGTGACTAAGAACTGTTTGATCTAGCGTAAGATCACCTAGATTTTATGATCTACTCATGTGAGTTAAAATATTGAAAGTAAGGATTCATTCTTAGCAAGCTTTTCCTGCAAAAGAGTCCTTGATTCTTGCTAAAGCCTATCTTGAATCCCTAAGGCCTGCATTCCTGATCTTCTCCTCTTTTCTTTGTCGTTTAAGTCTTGTTTAGTACTCCTGTACTCAGATTGTTAACTCTTGTTGCAGGTGAGGGTCATAAGCAGGTGTGTTTTGGTCTCTGTTGCATGATCATGTTTCAGGTGGATGCTGAGAAGAAGTAGTTAAGATGAGCCTTTTAAAGTTAAGTTTTGTAATATGTTACTAATGTTACTCTCCACTACTATGGTTTGTAATAAGCTACTTTAGTTTGTTTAGTTTGACAACAAGTTTGTAAAATTAAGTTATGTAATCCTTCCACACTACTCTGATGTATATTATTTGAATAAGTTGTTGTAATACTGCAATGACTCTGTAATGAGATACTTTTTAAAAGATTAATAGTGTTTCTTAAGTTATTTGGTACATATGCATAGCTATCAGAGTTAGTTGGGACAATGATAGGTGCATTTGGGCTATATAGATTAAGAGGTATTGTTACAATATATATCGTTTCTCTTACTCCTCTTCTCGTTCAGCTGCCAATACCAAGCCAATACTAAGCACTCGCCAATGCTCCCCAACACCGCACCTGCAACTCCCCGACCGACACTGCACCCACCCCATCACCCACAGGTCCGGTTGGCGCCAGCAGGCCCAGTGGCATCGCGCCGCACCCCGGCTACTCCAGCTCTTAGCAATAAAATTACAACATCTCAAAAGACTAGAACTTAGCTGGAGTGAGATTATTATCTAGTTTATTTTTTGGTGGAGTATGGGCGGGCTTGATGTTCCAAGCTTCATAGAGACCACCTTTATTTGGTAAGTTTTAGAGAAGATTATTGATTCGTTTTTTATTGCCTCAATACTGATATTGGTCCATAGGATTAGGGAAGAGAATATGTTCAGTTTGTATAATCTTAAAGATATAATGGTTTCAATGATGAAGATTATTGATTCGTTTTTTATTCTTATGAGTAAGGGAATAAACTATAGTATGTGTTATGGATGATAAAATGAAAAAAAAAAAATACAATTAGACTTTTGCCTAGTAGTTCCAATTTGTCTTGTGATTTTGATGCTACGAGAATTGGTGTTTTTCTATGCCTCAACCTTCAAACCCCCTGGTCGACACTATAAGTGAAATCCGCAAGAATGAAATGAAAGCTAAACGAAATGGTCAATGCAAAATAAATGAACCAATACAAGAGATCATGCCTACTCTTCCTTCTCCTTCTCCCCGTTTTATAGGAAAGATGAGAAGGGTTGTTATGTTTATTACCCACGACAAGGTTGGTATTTTAAAAAATACCACTATGAGCTATAAACGAGCCTAAACATCATACAAACATTATACAGATAATTTACAAGCTATATAGGGCTGTTTGGGACCGCGTTTGCATGGCAGTTCAGCGAAAAACGCGAAATAAACCCGTCAAACGGCTTGTGTCCGTGCGCGGCGAGGGATCGCAAACCACATGCTAAGCGGGCAAATGAACTCGGAGATGCCAAAACGTGAGAAGTGAGGGGAGAGCTGCTTTTCGCTTATACGCCACACGCTCCAACAGACTTCGGTCCAAAACAGGCCCACAATTAGGCCTAAAACATATCAGTGAGGGTCACCAACACACAACACCCCACAACAATTGGTATGAATTCTGTACTGTTTTACCATGCTACAGTTTGAAGAATTTTATATGTCATTGAAATCTCATGTTTGGTTTTGGAAATTGATGACACACTTGTGGACTAATCCTTTGCTCTAAGTGTATGACTTGAGATAGGATTAGAAGGATGACAAGGAGCATGATGATCATGAACATGGACGATGATGGTGGACATGATGGATCGTCAAGCTCGGTGATCGGCTTGAGAGGAACCCGGGAGATCAAGGCAAAGGTATCTTGATAGGGTTTTTCCTTTCGGTGATCACGACACGATAGAGCGTGTGATCACATTTTAGGATAGATTGCCGACTATCAAGAGGGAATGCCGCGACAATCCTTTGGTGAAGTGCTTCTAGGTCCAATTGACTTGCATATTGCATTTAGGACATGAGAGCACTAACTTCGATCTTGCCTAACTTATCGACGTGCTAACATTGGTGATAACGTGGTCATCTTGGACGTATTGGTAACCTATGGCAAGAGGCGAAGCAAGTTTGAAGCAAAGAGCAAAGAAAAAGATGAAGATGCAGCTGTCACAGGGCGACCGGACGCACGAGGAAGCGACCGGACGCACTGACCGGTGGCTCCGGTCGGTGCGTCCGATCAAAATAACAGAGAGCCCTGCAGGCCGGTTTTGACCGGACGCATGACCGGTAGCTGGACCGGAAGCGTCGGCCGGGCCAGGAGGAGGAGGGTGCCGGTGTGGGCCCGACCCTTGTCGATAGCGGCCGGAAGCGATGACGGACGCTTGACCGGACTCGCGGGGGTGGTTCGGTCGGTCGCGTCCGATCACCCGAAGAGAGCCCATTTTGAAGACCAACGGCTCTATCTCGTGAGGGGGTCTATATATATTGGTTTGGCCGGTATTGGGATCTCTCTCTTGCACATTTGAACACTCTAACTTGCTAGTGAGCTTGTGAGACTCCTCTCCACTCATCTCTCCATCCATAACTCGAATTCTTGGTGAGATTGAGAGTGATAGAAGTGCATTGCATTGGTGGTTGCATCTAGAGGCACTTCATCCTTGGAGAAGCCGCGGGATTCTTGTTTTCTTGGGAATTTGCCCGGTTCCCTAGCGGCTTGGAGTAAGAGGCGATGTTGAGCTCAAGTGGAGCTTGTTTGAGGCCACACCGGTGGTGATTGTGAGGGGTCGTTCCTTACCCCGCGGGAGATTCGCGAAAGGAGCACTAGTGGATTGCTCGTGGCTTGTTGGACCCTCTCTTGTGATCGTTTGCTTGAGCTCCCATAGGGGATTTGGCACCGGCCATTAAGCTTAGCATCGTCAAGTGAGTGTGTCGCCACTAACGGGGACTTAGCGTGCGGCAAGCCGCGTGAACCTCGGTGAAAAATCATCGTGTCTATTGTCTTGAGCTCATTGGAGATTTCTCATTGTACACGGTGATTGGCATCATCCTCTACACCAGCGGTGGTATTGTATTCTAGCCTCTTCGCTTTACCTTCAGTAGCTTACTTGTGTAGAATTGCTAGTTTGCTTAGTTGGCTTGTGTAGCTTAGTTCCTAGTACTTGTATTAGTTAGAATTGCTTGTCCACCTAGGAGTAAACTAGTGACTTAGCTCTTGTGTGGCTTAGAGACAATAGAATTGAATTGTGGCTTGCTTAGCTAGTTGAAGCATTGCTTATTTGCTACGCCATCTTATTGTCTAACCCGGGTGCTTAGTGTTGTTGCAAGAATTTTTAATAGGCTATTCAACCCCCCTCTAGCCATTAGGACCTTTCAGTCATGTTCTTGTTGATTATTGTTTAGATCTATGGTCTAGAACACAGATCCCACTATCTAATGCTTGTCATTTCAGTTACCACGGATTGCTTATAAATATATTTCTGATGATATGTTTGAGATTATGAGTTCTGCTGTAATGATGGATGCCGAGCTTGGCTTACACAAGAAAGTCTAGAGCTGTTCTCAACTGCCTATCAGATCTGGCAAGTGGAAAGAGGGCCTCCCTGCATACTCCCTCTGTCCCGGAATAAAAGATCTTCTCGCTTCCCGAGAAGTCAACGTTTTCAAAATGCTGGCAATTATATATTAAAATATATAAATATTTATGTTAAGTAATTAGTATCATTGGAAAGATCTTTAAGTCTAGTTTTTAACAAATTTATTTGAAGATTTAAATGTTCACGTATTTTCTACTAACTTAGTCAAAGTCAAGAAAGTTTGACCGGCACGCTTCCCATAGCGTCGTTTATTTTGGGACGGAGGGAGTAGGTTGGAATCGGTGGAGAAATCAGAGAAAAGCAAGGGAAACCTGAATTCAGTGAGAATGGTCCTACCGTCAAAAGGTAAGGATGAGCTCATTATGCTATGCTACAATATGCTGGAACTGAGAGACATTCACCTTCTGCCTCACTCATTTGTTCCTAGGAGCTGGATCTGCTTTGCTGAATAAGATGTGATGCACTGATCTCCCTTTCTTATGTTTAACTGTTTAAGTCATGTCATTTGTTAGAAATTTATGACCATCATCTGATTAGTGTTCTTGTTCTTTATTTTAGGAAAGGAGATGGTTGCAAACTGCTGGCTTCTCTGTCAGAACAACATGAAATGAAAAGTTTCTGTGATAAATTATTGAGTGCCTACGAGGTATGTCGCTCATTTCACAGAACTTGCTATCTGATGCATCAAACACATTGACTGTTTTATACTTTTCTTTTATTTGCTATGTTTTATTATATAAATTTTCGCACAGCTGGCATCTGAGATTGAGAAGGCAAACCTCCACAATTGTGATGCCCTTAAGCTTGCACTAGACCTCAATACAGGTCTCCTCTTGTCTGAGCTCACCAGAAAGGGAGTATGCTAGTATTAATGTTTGCCTACTATTGTCCTGTATCTTGAATCAGATCATTTTCAATTTGTATCAAATTCTTCAGGGTTCATAAACTAGCTAAGCGTTTAACCAGTCAACAAATGGTATAAGTCTACTGAGGGATGAAGATATTCACACTGAGACATCTTTCACTAGTAACGAAATGATTTTGCGAGCACTCGCACAATCTTTTTCGTGGCGGGCACTTTTTTTGCCCGTCACGGAAAATACTCCGCCACATCCTGCTTTTCTTTTACGTGGCGGACGTGTTTTTGCCCGCCACGGGAAAGATTTTTTGCGTGGCGGGCACCTTAACACGCCCGCCACGCAAAATAATTTATTTTCCGTGGCGGGCGTATTAAGATGCCCGCCACGCAAAAATCATTCCGTGGCGGGCGTTTATAACATGCCCGTCACCTAAAATAGAAGGCCCAAAGCGAGCCCATCTCAGCCCACATCCGCTCCAAGGTATATAAGTGAGCAAACCCTAGGTGGACTCGGTTCGGACCTCTCCCTCGCGCTCTCTCTCTGCGCTGCGCCCGCTCCTCTCCCTCACCCCTCTCTCTTCAACGCGAGCGAACCTCCTCCCTTCGCCGCGCGGCGCCCATGGCGGCGCTCTCCCATCCCGGCACCGCTCTCCCACCCAGCGGCCCCCTCCCCTCCCCTCCCATGGCGAATCCCTCCTCCCCGGCGACTGGATCCGCCACGGCGCGCGTCACCCTCCCTCCCTCCGGCGAGATGGCGGCCAAAGGCTGCGGCGCGCCCTCTCCGACGAGGTGGAGGCCGGATCCGCAACGGCGCGGCGCCCTCGTACCTCTTCGTGGGTGGATCCCCGGCGCCGCGGCGGCGGCAGCAATCCCCGGCGACCCCGACCTCCTCCTCCATGGATTCGCCCGGCCACGACCTCTCCCCCGTGGATCTGGCGGCGGCGTTCTCCTCCTCCACGGATCCGGCGACCCCGACCTCTTCCTCCATGGATTCGCCGGCCACGACCTCCTCCCCGTGGATCCGGCGGATAGCGCCGCCCTCCTCCACGGATCCGGCGACCCCGACCTCCTCCTCCACGGATTCGCCGGCCACGACCTCCTCCCCCACGGATTCGGCGGCGGCGGCGGGCCTCCTCCACGGATTCGGCGCCGGCGGCGCGGGCGGATCCATGCGGCGAGGCGGCGGCTGCGCGACGGATCCCTAACCCTAGATGGGCTCGGCGGGCCCATGGATGGGCTTGGCGGGCCTGTCGGGTTTTTTTTTTTTTTTTTTGTTTTTTCGAAATCTTTACCGTGGCGGGCATCCTAATGCGCCCGCCACGGGTTCATCTATTAAACGTGGCGGTCAAGTGGCCCGCCACGGATAAACCTTCGATTTACCGTGACCTTGTGTTGGTGGACGCGCATATGCCCGCCCACGGAAAATTGTATGCGCCCATATGCGCCCGTCACCCAAAAAGATTTCGGTACTAGTGTTTTATGCTGAACTGAAATGAAGATATCTACACTGCAGGTATTTCGATACCTTGTTTGCCCTTTCCATTGCATCCATAATGTACCCATAATGTAACCTTACAGCAACAAATGAGAGATCGCCAAGCTCAGGGGTAACATAGCCAAAGTGCAACAGAATGGGTGATGCAATTGATAGATCAATTCATGAGAAATTAGAGAGGGAAGTTAGCCATCTGAGTGAACTGTTTGTCCTGGATTTTTTATCCATTTTCTGGTGTGTTCATGAAACTATTCTAGTTTTTTTTTCCTTCTCACAAACGAGAATATGCCCAGAGGATTAACCTGAGACTAAATCACTCTGTTTTTCTTAGAACTGTTGTCTTTGGAATTCCTTATAGGTATGTAGTTACATATTTACATACAGATGGAGTGGAAGAGGGCATAATTTTAGCAACATCATTTAAACTAGTTACATATATCCAGAATAATAGAACCCTTGGACTCCAACCACAAAAGAATATATCAAATTGATCATAGGTACCTTATGCGTGCGTGTTTCCGGAAATAATGGACATCCACCCGGGATCGTCACGCTGCAAAAACCACCGCTAATCCTGCAGCTTAAAATGCAAACCAACCAGCTAATCCACCCTATTTCCGGCAAGCGGCCGGCAGCAACCCACGGCGAGCTCGCCAGACGGCAGCGAACCAACCGCGGCCCTTGCTTCGCTCGCGGCCGCTCGCGCTGCCATGGCGGAGCTGGTATAAAGCGGCGCCCCGTCCCGAGGGAGGAGAAGCAATTGAGAGATCACTCAACGTACGCCGGCCGTCGAGCGAGCAGTGTCTCCCAATTCCACCCAATAAACACAGACTAATAACAATCTCCTCGATCTCCAGCGCGAGCGCGAGGCGGCGGCTTCCTTCGACCACCAATCCAGCAGCAAGCAAGCGACGATCCGGCCACCACCACCACCAGCTGCAATGGAGATGAAGAAGGTCCTCTGCGCCGCGCTCGTCGCCGCCGCCTCGGCCACCGCCGTGCTGGCCGAGGTCGCCACCGAGGCCGCCGCCGCCGCCGCGCCCACCACCGAGGGGGGCGGCGGGGGGCGCCGGCGCGGCCGGCGGCGCGGCTGGCCCTTCCGCCAGCGGCGCTGCTGCCATTGGCGCCGCCGTGCCCGCCGCCGGGGCGCTCGTCGCCTCCTTCATCGCCTACTACCTCCACTGAGCGACGGCGACCATCGACGACCGCGCGCGCGGGGCGGAAACTACTTGGGATCCGCATCGTGTTTCGTTCATCCGATTAATTAATTAATTGTTTTTGGATTTTATTTGTGGTTTGCGATTGGTTAATTATGTGCTCGTTTTTTTTTTTTCTCACTTCGTTCGTGATCGTGTCAAGGGTTTTGTTCTGTAATCGTGCTTCATAATCGATGCTAATATATTATGATCCCAATTTGATTTCTGTGATTCTGTATTGTTGTTTATCGATGGACACGTGCTGATGTGGTTTGGTTAATGTGTTCGCTCCAAACATTCCATTGTTCGAATCAAATACTTTTCCCTTCAATCAAAGGGGAAAAAAAAAAAAAATTATTCATTCCATTCCTATTGATATGCTGTGCCAGAACATTTTAGAATAAAAATAAATTTCAATAATCGCTTATTTATATAAGCGCTTTATCATTCAGCCCATTCAGCCAGTATTTTTCTCCATGATAAATCAGCAAGATCAAGCTGAATCAGCCAACCAGAAACATTCTATAAACGTGGAGCAGTGTGCATCATGATTCATGCCGGCATATCTGAATCGTCACTGCTGCTGCTGCAAATAGTCGTTTTCCAAATTTGTGCGATGCGAGGGAAAGAAAAAACAAATTCCCACTCGTGAGTCACTCGTCGTGATCCTGATCGTGATTTCACTTTACACATCAGTTCGTTCTAGTATAAAGTCAAAATCGCTTCCCCTCGCTCAGCCAGCCGCCATCGCCTCGCGGAGGCTCACGCCAAGCTCGCTCGCCGCTCCCCCACCTCGAATCCCCCTCCTCGATCCCCAAAGCCCAAACCCTAGCACGGGGAGCTAATGGAGGTGGAGTCGCACGTCTTCTACAGGGCGCTCGGCCTCTCGCTCGTCGGTGGCCTCAGCACCGCCCTCGGTACGTACGGCACCCCCGACTCTCTTTCGGCTCCGCGGTTGCTGAATTCCCGCTTGCTCGCCGCCGTGCTGTGGTTCGATGGCTGCGGTTCCTAGGGTTTGGATGCTAGCGTCACCCACTGGCTGCCGCTGGTTCCAGTCCAATTTCCTCGCGCCCAGCTTGGGGGCTGCTCGGCCTGGACCCTGGAGCAGAGTACTCGAAGCGATTGAGAGTGTTCCGTGTTCCTAGGCTAGGCTTTCTCGTACTGATCGGTGGGCAACCAACTAGCAGTCTAGCATAACCATAATTCCGGTGTCTGTCAAGTTAAACTCGGTTGCCTCTGCCGTCTGTCAGCAATAAAATTTCGGAACACCTTACCATATATGGTTTTGACCACTCACTATGATGTGAAGGGAATTGGTTCCTCCACGTGTATGTAAAACTAATTGGTTACTTTTTTTCAAGTTTCAAATGGGAACCGATGCAGCACAGTTGTCTCAGTTTATGACCACTCTTGCTTGGTTACATGTAGCTAGAGAACATTGTATTGTACTTACTTTTGATATACGTGCCACCACAGTGATTTGATGGACTACCTCAGGATGCCCAGCCTTACTTGTTGTTGATCAAATTGTAATGGTGACTTATTGTGCATTTGATTTTTTTTTATTGACTTCACCCACTTCATCTGGGTTTGAATTCTCTGTTTCAGGTGCCCTGTTTGTGGTTTTGAATCCTGCTCCTAACCTTAAAAGCGCTCGGGCTTCTACAGGTGAGAAATTATCAAGTAACTTCAGATATCCTCTTCAAGAAAGTTTTTTACCTGCTAAGGCTCTATATGCTGTTCAAACTGAGTACAGGGTTTTGCTGCTGGACTTATGCTCAGCATCTCCTTTCTAGACTTGGCACATAATGCCCTGAATTCAATTGGCTTCTTGAAGGGGAACCTCTGGGTGAGTTATAACGTGTGCTTATAGTTCTTGAATCCATGCTTGTCTAGCGCTCATCTGTCCACATAACAAGGAGCAATTGCAGTTTTTTGCAGGAGTTCTTTTCTTCGCTTTCATTATTAAGTTTATTCCAGAGCCAAATTTGTCGCTACCAGCTGATCCAAGTGAGAAAAAGGTTGGAATGAACAGCCCTTAATGATTTTTTTTAGAGCACCACATCAACATGTTTCCTCACAAAAATAGGAAAGCTGAACAGAATTTAGTTCTCTTTGTTTGGCTTGAGGAAAGCAGGCTGATGATGATGATGGTGGAACAGGAAAAGATATGATGAGAAAACATCGCCGGCAAGTGTTATTCAGTGGTATTATCACTGCTGTTGGTAAGAAACACGGATTCCTTCTGAAATCATGCAGTGCCCTTATTTAACCAGTAACCAGGAAATGCACCCCCTTGATATTATTTTTGAAATTCGGATGGCATAATTATTTGGACTATTTCATTCTTGCTGTATCTTCTGGAAATATTTTGTGCTGATTTGCTTCGTTGAAGCTACAATCATTTGAATTGACAAATACTCTTATTGCAGGAATTTGCTTGCATAATTTTCCAGAGGGAATGGCTGTATTTCTTGGATCTGTCAAGGTAATGCCTTTGTACAGTTATGCCAACATTATAGCTCAAATCACTAACTGTCTAACCACCCATTAAATTGCTGAAATGGTCACTTATGTATTTGATTAGTTCTTAAATGGTTGAACTAGTAATACTCTCGCTGTTATCCATCAATGTGCAGATTGAAATTTATTCTAGAATGTTCTGCTTGTGTGTATATATACATACATCAGTATAATAGCTCAAATAACAAAACCATTAACCAATAACTGAAGCAACAGTTGTTCATTTAATTAGTTGTCCAAATAATTTGCCCTTAACAGTTTAATTAATGATACTCTCTGTTATTTACTTTTGAGATTGAAATTCAGCTCCCTGCTACCCTTTATTTTATTTATCCATTTTAATTTGTATATGTTGTGATTATTTACCATAAAAGCTCCCATCTTGCAGATTTTGTAGTTTTACATAAATTGTAAATGCCCTATGCCTGCATTTTTTATAGGATGGATAGATTTATAAACAAATGAACTTCATATCAAGTATGTAGAAGTCACAGGCACCCTTTGGCTTGGGATAGAAAGTCTGAGGAATCACCATCCCTTCTGAGCTTCTGATCTACTGATCTGTACTCTAGGAACATAATCTATGATTTTTTTCTATAGGTTACAGCTTCTGGAATTAGTTGTTTTAGTTCCTTTCAAAATGCTGCCTGTTGTGCTAATATTCCTTTTTGTATATTCCATTTTGGTTCATTGCTTCTTGTGCTTTCGCTTTGTTTGTTGGGTTCCATCCTAAACCTCTTGTTGTGTTCCAAGTGTTCTTATTTATTATGATTGTTTTGTGCTTGCATTGATTGCCTTTTATCACAATAAAAACTGCAGGGTCTTCATGTGGGTCTGAACTTGGCTGTTGCTATTGCTTTACATAACATACCAGAGGTACAAAAAACAATTATTAAGCTTTTGTCGTTAAATGAGAAACAACTAAAGTTTGAATTATTGGCACCTATGATAGCTCTTGGATGCTTTTGTGCATCCAGTAAGATTCAAATGGCACAAATTTTATCTTTGTTTTAAAGCTTCGAAATTATATGGTCAATATGAATGCCAAATTCTTGTGGTTACCTTTATATGTGCAAATTAATGTATATCATGGCAAAAGGGATCAACCACCCTCTGAAATTTTTCTGGGTATCTGATAATCCTTTTTATGTGTGTCTTTTAGTTTCAACTTTATGAGATTTGCTAGAATCAGGTAGCAACTGAAGCATTATTAAAAAGAATTTGTTTCTACATAGTGTTAGCACTTACCAGAATATAATATAGTTTAAACTTACAATGGTGCAAAATATAACTGAGGAATTAAAGAATTTCATTTTGTGAAGAGAATATATGCTATGATAACTGGGTAGTGTGGATATGTTGGCATATATTATGTATGCCATTCAGGTAGAGTTTCATCCAGTTTGATTCATTTTGCTCAGTTCCATATACTAAGTACTTAACACTTTGGTCTAGACTCCTTTTAATAATATAATATAATGATAGACAGGCCTGCGAGTTCGATAAAAAGACAACTTACCCATTTGTTACCTTTTCAGGGGGTTGCTGTTGCTCTTCCAATCTATTTTGCTACCAAAAGGTAATTGTTATCTCATGCAGAGATTGGTGGTGGATGAAATTTATTTCTCACAGCAACCTTCAAAGATGAATCTAGCATTGAATATATCTACTTTGCAGGCAAAAAGTTTCTCCAATATAAATCCTAAAATATCGTCTATTCCAATCTGCCATGAATGTGAGATATGCGTGTGGTACAATACAAGTTTAGAATTTGAGCTACTTACAGAAAGAAGGCAGATGCTAGCTAACATTTCCTTGTTTTTAATGCTTGCTCATAATCTTTAGACCATTCTGCGAATGGGTCTCTAGCCGAGTTGGTTTTGGTGGCTCAATCCCCTCGTCTGTCCCATGCCAAAGCATAGGTCTAAGGCCTAGCCCCGGTTGTGGTTATTCTCGCATGGGCTACGGTGCTGCTGTGTATGGGTGGGGTAGGGGTTTGGGGTTTTTCTCGACCTTCGTGTGAAGTTCTTCTTCTTCTTACTGGGGGGTTGTTACTCCCCCGCAGGTCGAATTTTTTTAAAAATACTTTGACCATTCTTGTATTTATTGGTCCTTTGGTTATGTAGATGACATTTCTATGTTTTCGTAATGTCACAGCAAAAAGCAGGCATTTATTGTGGCAGCAGGCTCTGGTTTTGCCGAGCCACTAGGAGTTATTGCTGTAGGTATGCTACTTCATGAACCCTCCTATTGTAATTGTGTCCTTCGGACAGAAACTAGACCGAAATCTATCTATTTTCTCTGTCTAATGATATGGTACCTTATTTAGCACTGATGTGATTTTGGTTACTGCAGCTTTCTTGTTTCCAAGCAGTTTGAATCCTGACATTCTTGAAGGCCTACTTGGATCTGGTCAGTCCGTTAGTAAATTGAATACTTGTTTTGTTTCCATATCTAAGTACTCTCCTTTTTGCGCAGTTGGTGGTGTCATGGCTTTCCTCACTTTGCATGAAATGCTACCTCTTGCATTTGACTACTGTGGCCAGAAGCAAGCTGTCAAAGCCGTCTTTGTGGGCATGGCCTGCATGTCTGCAAGGTAAGTTGATTCTTCAAATTAAGTAAATGGATCTCTTAAGTAAACATGCTGTCATAACAACAAGTATGGATTTGCTTTCTGCAAGAGGCTCCTATGTGGCTTTTTATAACTCGTGCACTACAACTAGTCAAAATCCTCAGAGTGTTTTTTTTTCTTCACAAGCCACAAGCTTGCTGGCATGAGCTATGGTACCAGTTTCATATGTTTTTAGCGTCAGGTGCTAGGGCACAACAAAGAGAAATAGAGAATTGCCTATGTCACATAGGTCCTCATCTAATAATAAAACATATTGGCAGAAATCTCTGCAGTCGTCATCAATATTCGCATTTCTAAAGGCATATAATGGGGGTGCTGAACTTGCTATTAATGCAGTAGAGCTTGTGTTGTTCTACATGCCTTTTAACAGTAGTGCATACTATTATGTTACAATCCTAATACATGTTTTTTTTTTCTTAATTGACAGCTTGTACTTCTTGGAAGTCAGCTTACCAAAGGAGATAAGCTTGTAGCATCGCGCGGCAGGTACTGGGAAGTCATCTGAAGCTGAGCTTGTCAGGAGATCCTAATTTCTGGGAGGAGAGTGTGTTCATGGAGGGAACAATACACCAAAACCATGAACAATGGCTACTGGCGCGCTGCCATTGATACTGTCCATTTTACCATGAAAAACTAAAAGGAGGGGGAGACTGCATTTCCCCAGGATGTAATAGCCAGATTAATCGTGGTACCATATGAAATAATTGAAGAAAATGTACTCTAGTACTCTGTCGGCTGACAATTAAAGAAAGAATTATATTTTCAAATAAGGTTTTTATTTGCATATAATTCAATTAGTTGTCTATCAAAAAATTTTAATCAAAGTAAGCCTTTCCAGGGCTGACACTTGCAGAGGGAATAGTGAACTTATTGACCACAATACTTGAACTGCTATTGATCACATGTACTCTTTGTTTCAGTCGAGTTGTCGTCAAACTTGAGATGAGAATGCATAAATGATTATAGAACTACTGAGATGAGAATGCAACATCTAAAAGCGACCGTTATCGATAGTGCAGTTTTTATACAGCTCACCGGCTCCCCGTCTGGGCCAGACTGGTTCAGGCAGTCAGGCCACACGCTGGGCTGACAACAGTCCTGGATTCCATGCAGCCGTTCAGGCAGTCAGGCCACATGCATCCTCATTGCAAATATGGCCCAGTCTACTTGTGGATTCATGATTCATGCCGCACATGTCAACCGTTCAGGCAAATATTTGAGATCAATTTCTCACACTACCTACGTCCCATAGAGTTTGTCATTTTTTATTTTTAAATTTTAAGTTTAACCATCCGTTTTAGTCAAAACATTTATGTAAATTATAAAATAAATTAATCTATATTCAAGTATCTTTATTGATAAAATAAATCATAATAAAATAAATTATATTTATGCAAAAAATTTAAATAAGACGAAGCATTGATTAATCAATATTCAAGTATCTTTATTGATAAAATAAGTCATAACAAAATAAATTATATTTATGTAAAAAATTTAAATAAGACGCAAGCGTTGAAAAAAGATTACACGGTATCTGCAGGGTGACAAACTCAATGGGACGGAGGAAGATCGCATATTTGCAATGCTTGTCAGAAAACTTATAGATGCGCAGGTACATACATGTATTAAAGGGAGCTCTTGAAACCATGCTGTACCACCAAATGAAACCTTTTTCATTACCCGAACAAATCATGTCATCAATGTGACAAAAAGACATCCGCTACTTAGCTCCTTTCGTTTCATAAAGCACATATACACATGCATAAATATGCTAGGAATGTGCAACGCTATTACAACAGCACTCATCCCTCTTTCTTTGTGCCTTCTGTTCCACTACAGGGCCTTCCAGATACCAGAAACCAGTAGGGGTCCATTTAATTCCTCTAGCTGAAGAACACTCGACAAAAGTGAAGGAACTATATGTTAAAAAATAAATGAAATCTGCTCTAAGCAAAACTTGCTTTGGCATCGCAAAAAATGGACGGCATGGCACTAGTTTCTAGTTTCTACCAGCCCAAAATGCTCAGAAGAGCAAGGTTGAATCTGAATGTGACCAATATACATGTTAATTTCTGTAGCCAACGCCAAAATGAAATCGGCTTGCTTGCTTATCATTCAAGGCATACTCAAGCCGCAGAGGTCCCAGTGGGGAGTCCACGCGGACGCCAACACCGTAGCCATAGCCACTACCTGGCTTTCCACGAGCCCCAGCTGGATCTCCTGAAGAGCCAATCACCACAGATAGTCCAAGTAAGAATTGTGTATACTGTCTAACAGAAGCAGCTAATATGTATAGATGGTACAATGATTCCAAGTAAATTCCCCATTTATACTAGACCTCCATTCTGCTAAATGTGTCCTAGAAAATTAAATAACTACTCCCTCCGTTCCAAATTATAAGTCACTTTGACTTTTTTGGTACATCCATTTAGTAATGTATCTAGACTATCTAGATGCATAGCAAAATGGACGTACCAAAAAAGTCAAAGTGACTTACAATTTGGAACGGAGTAAGTATCACGTTAGAGTACAATATATGAAGTACCTGGAACTTTAGGACCAGAACCAAGATCGCTACCATAGTCACCAAAGATCACGCCTTCCAGTGGCCCAAACTGCATTCAGAGCAAGATTACAAACTCACACAGTAATCAAATGATGATTTAAAACCTTAATTTGTCCATTCATGAGATCAGGTAGGTTAAATGTGCATTAAAGTAGCAGTGTAAGATCACCATGAACAGTATGCATTTCTTCAAATGCATGATGGCATTTGCAGACAACTGAGCATACAAGTTCTCAGGAAAAAAAACTGCATAGAACTGATTTTCAAGCTGCCAATCTATTCAGACATGAAGAACAGTGCTCCAGATTATCTATTCAAAAGGGGCTCGGAACTGTTGTACTCAGCTATTACAAAGATAGCATATTACACCACTCAACAAATTATTCGATTAAGAACAGCAACAGCATCTATATATAACATTATTGCTACTTGGGCGCTTGGGCCCAATATGAAAGTATGTCAGTGAAAGAGTAAAGCAAGCAGGCACCTATGAGTAGAAGGTTCCATACAGGCATGTGTGTGTGTTGTTCCATATCTACTCTCCAAAAAAAAAAATGTACCACATCTAATCTGTATTCAAGTCTTGAACAGTGTGGCAGCATGCCCACCTGTTTATTTCCTTTCTGAACTAAATCTGAGAGATTTTACTTAAATTGCACATCATACTAAGGTAGTACCATAATACCATTTATAATCAATTATGTAGATATGTATACCCTTGTTGCCAATACGGCATTCTGTGGTAAATTACCACACAGGGCCAAACAGTTGTGTCTCATACTTCCATGTGGCCCATTTGACAACAACAAAAAGACAGTAAGGTCGGGAGGAGAAAGAAGTTTACCAGGCGGCATGAAACTTCACCACTACCATTTACATAAGATCGACCAGAACCAACAGCACCTTCTTCATATCCTCTTACACTATTTGTCCCACCAATTGCAAATGCTTCATGAGGTGAAAAATTTCCCTCGACATGACCTCCAGAAGCACTACATCATCAAACAAAAAGATTATAAAGAAACAGAACTGGAAAAACTGTCAGTGCAAGTTCATATGCAGGGCATTCAGTTCATGATATTTTTTGCAACAGCCCAGTACAAAAATGTGATTAAAATAAAACAAACCTCAGAAGAAGCCTAGCAGGACCAATTTCATATCCCTGCCTCAAACGTGCTGTCACTCTGTTGAAGCTTAGCCACTCAGGCAGAACAGGGAGACCTTGCTCAATGTTGAAAACAAACTACAAGCAACAATGATAGCAGGAGATAAGTAATGATGGCTACAAAATTTGCCAAGTTGGGGAAGGAATAAGCATTGATGCCAACCATTGTTGAGCTACGGTCTCCAGAATCTGTGTAGATACTTTCAAACTTAGCTAGCAGAGTATCATCATAATCATGTCCACTACAATGCAATGAGACAAACATCAGGTGAAAATCTTAACTCAACAATTATACCGACTGTTAGAATCTTTCATGTGAAACCAAGGAAATAAGACAATGAGAATGGAGACCTGGCAGTTAATTGGCTGTTATAGAAATCCCTGATGACCGGATTCCCTTTATCATCACGAGCACCAGCATGCTGTGCAGACACAAAACGTCATACCGCGTGGCTATTCCTAAAAGCATAAGCAGCATAATATTTACCTGAAAAATTAAGCCAAGTGTCCCACTCCACTTGGGTCTGAATGGTCGACTATATTCCAAGCCAGCAGTAACTCGTCCAATTGTTATGGGCCCATGGCCAGGATGATCACCACCATGGACAAGTGTTCCAGGAGTCCTAGAGTTCTGGTACCAGAAATAGCTATAAACATATGCATGGTACTAACTAGCGGAACTGGAAAGCTTCATATTGAAGGTAAATACCTGAACCATAACAGTTCTGGAGGTTCTCTTATTGTCGCCATCAATCCAAGGGTCAGTAAAGTTCAATCTAAATATTGAATCGATTTGCCCCTTTCCAAAGAGAGATTTAATTTCTTGTTCCTCCCAAAAACATTCCGATGTGAATATGCAAAGCTGCATTCCATTGAGTAAAGTTTAGACAATGTGCATATATAAAGGTAGGAGGCTAGGAGCTAATACATTTGCAACATAATGATTTTATTCTAGACATATTAAAGTTCAGAAATCAGAATATATGATTAGCAAATTGTTTTATGTTCGCAAAAAACTTGTCATTTTGGTTTTTGAGGTGGCATTTTCCCACAAATGGCACTATATGTTGTTAATTGGCAGCAGTGTTAGAGAGAGAAGGCTACTCAATCCTAGAGAGGAATGATGTAAAATTTAAAATTAGAAACTCTTCCATGTTCCATATACATGGAGCTAAAACCACAATTAATTTGGATTAGTAAATTATATCGAGTACAAATACACTGAATTATATATATATATATATATATATATATATATATATATATATAGGGTGCACTTTCTATACACTGGGAGTAACTACACCCCGAGAGTATACTGCGCTCAGGTCCAACGAGTCCCGCGTAGAACCCAATTAACGGGCCGATGGTGCTGTGGGTGCCGCAAGGACTAGAGGTAACGGGTTTGCATGCAATCTAATTGACACGCTTGTCTACCGGAAACTGAGGCGCTGGTCACGGACTTGCAGTCCGTAGTTATTTTTTTAAAATATGTATGTGCGTGTATATATACTTATTTGTTTCTTTAGAAGTATTTATAGATACTTTGTTTCTTTGAAGTATTTATTCATACTTTGTTTAATAACAACATGCAGACTAGGTTTGGTTATGCAGTATGTGCTCTCCGTGTGAATAAAGTATTGACACATACTTATATCTGGGAGTAAATCCATTATCCATATATACGCTTGCAACAGTTTTTAGGAGAGAAAATAATTTGCTAGTATGTGGACATAATTTTTGACACGCAGTATCAGTACATACGCTAGTATGCTTGCATACTTTTAACAGGATAGTATTAGTACGTACTTCACCAATTAGAGTATTCAAGAGAAAAAAAAATCCCGACAAGCTAGTACTCCAGTACTCAAATATACCGAGTATATCTGCATACATTCATAGTACATACGCCTACATACATGCCATTTAGATATATAGTACTAGTGCATACTCAATATACATAGAGAGAGTATATGTGCATATATTCACGTATGGAGATGTACGTCGGATATATAGTACTAATGCATACTCAATATATATATATATATGTCCATACATTCACATATGGAGATGTACGTCCGAATATATATGGACCACTTGGTTTGTTGGACCGAGCTAGAATCTCGGGATTATAGGTGTCGTACTTATCTTCGCCGGCGATTCAAACAGATGGATAAATAATGGACCCGCTAATTGAAGCGCGGAAGACCGGCACCACATGGAAGGAGGTTGTGTACGTCTAAATTTAGGAGGGTGTAGTTACTCCTAGGGTGTAGGAAAAAATTTACCCTATATATATATATATATATATATATTATAATCATAAGCATGTCAGTTTAAGAATAGATTTCCACTGAAGTTTCAAGCCAACGAATAAACAGATTCCAATGTCCAAATGTTATAAATTTTGGTAAACCTTTAAGAAAGGAATTTGTTAAGCAGGCACATGCGGCTAGTGAACTAGTAAACAGCTGGCCTGGGGTTTTAAAGTTTGCACATCTGATATCAGAAAAGAATCAATTACATATTTGAATTAAAAATCATCAGCTATCTATTCAACTACACATCATGAGTTCATGGCCAATAATTGACAGATTT
Source organism: Hyparrhenia diplandra (assembly GCA_015847255.1). Lineage (NCBI taxonomy): Eukaryota > Viridiplantae > Streptophyta > Magnoliopsida > Poales > Poaceae > Hyparrhenia > Hyparrhenia diplandra. The sequence goes on from JADLZK010013323.1 coordinate 108,610, forward strand.
TAAAATAAAAGGTGCTAACTTTTCTTGATCCTGAAAGGCTTGGGCTTTGGAGGGTAAGTTTAAGCTGCTCTGAATGTGGAGGCTAAAGGACAATTATGATGATAATCGTAGCCCATAAGAGCCCATTGATCCCTCCAAACATTTATAAGGGCCAAAGCCCATTGGTAGCCTGTTTGGAAGAGGGGCATAACTACAGAAATATATTAAGGACAATCCAACTTTGTTCAAATTTGAATTTAGTCCCAAGGATTTGGAGCACAATATGCCCTCTCGAACATAGGGCCTAGTTTGGGCACAGGGACACTTTTTCAAAACCAACACAAATAATAGTCATCAAGGAAAACTTCCCTAGGAATCATTGATGAATCATGATGACATTGAGCATATGCAGAGAGTAGAAACTAGCTAGCAGAAAAGGAGTAGATGTGATGTATATGCATACATCTTAACGACTTAACCTGTGAAAGAATAACATACTGACCTGCCAATAAGTCCAGAAAGGGGTCCATTTGTTATCCTGCAGAAAAACATAATGTCATATAATCAGCAGAGGAATAAGTGAATAACAGTTCGACTGTACTTTGCACATGTGATACAAGTTTGGAGGTTAAAAGAGGAAAAAGACAGTGCACCCCATCACTTTCGTGAATCAGAACAGAATTTTTCTTAGAGCATAAAGTCACTGGCTACACCCATTTATGCAATCTCTAAACTGAGCTCAATTAACAAAGCATTGTTCGTTGTACATGTACTCACCCACTTGAAATTCCACCACCAGCAGAGAAACCACCCGAAGGGCGTTCAACAAGATTCATGACAAGGTCCACTTTATTAGAATCTGCAGACGATTACAAAGCACATGAAGCTTAGCACTCATATGAGATCAGATCTACTTCCAAAACAATGACAGAACTTAAAAAAATAGCTTCACCTCCAGCTGGCTGCGGAATTATAGTAACATCCTCCATGATTCCCATAGTAAGTATTGTTTCTACATCCCTCTGCACTTGTGCCCTATTGTAAGCCTGTTTAATTTCAAATAGACAAGATTAATTTGAAGTTTTAACAGGCAACATTAATCATTGAGCATAAGATAACAGGACATGGATAAAAAGGTACTAAGATCTATATACTATTGCGACATGATAATTTTCAGATAGTTGCTAATAATATTTTGGTTCAGAATGCTGCAGTTCTCCTTTTATAATGTTTTAAGTCCGAAGCACCCAATCTGAGTCCAAATATTACTATGAAATTGACAGAATATACACAATCATAATGAAAGAAAAGAGGGACTTGGCTAATACGCTATACAGGCTCCAAGTCTCCAACCAAACTTATATGCCTATATTGTAACCAACGCCTAGTGATTCCGTATTAGCCTTTGCATAGAAATTTCATTGTATGAATGATGCAGCACAGCACATGAATTACGAAAAATGTGAAGTTGGAAGGGTTAGCATTTCATGCAACATCTAGAAGAACATGACAGATGATATCTGCATTTCAGCATATCATCGATAGTCCTGTGGTATATAAAACATAAATAGACAGATTGAGAAAGGCACTTCTGAAAAATGCACTCTGACCTGCCCTTTCTTGGTGGTAAGCTGCCGAAGGATGGTTTCAGGCTGTGTTTTCCAACAGTTGGTTCGCCACTGCGACAAGGAAAGGAAACAGAAGGATGGAAGACATAAGAAACATAGAAATTTAAACACTTTAAAACAGTGTTTGATCAAGAAATCTAAGAGAAAAGATAGGTTCTCACGTCTTCCTGTCTAGAAAGTTTAATGCTAATGTTATTAACCTCAGCTTCTGAAACCTGCAACCTCAGAACCCCTCCAGAAAGTATCTCAGCATATGAAACCTGTATTCAAACCAAAGAATCATTGTGATTTGTCATTTATCAATAAACCTGTAGACAAATTCAGATTACCTACCAACCCAGTTAGGCCGCGCTCTTGGTACCATCCATTGACAGACTTGATAACTTTATCCAGATGCCTAATGTTAATGATTTTTCCTACACATTGCAACTCCAAAGACTCAATGGGTCTTGCTGATCCTTTTGTAAACTGAATATTCTTTGAGAACACGAGAAAGTACATGTTTACCATGGCGATCACGGAATGCATCTTCCAGGAACTTGGACGGTAGCATGTTGGCGCCCCTCACATACCAGCCCATGGAAGTCTTGGTTCGGCTCCACCTAAACGAAACCAAAAGAAGAACCGAAATTGCGCATTAATTAGCTCCAGAAATAAGGAAAGAAGAAAGTGAGGGATATACAAGGAGAGGATAGAAGGAAGGGAACCTCGAAGACGAGGCGAATGCCATCACGGGTGTCGACAGCGACGGGCATGCAGGAGCGGAACAGCCCGCTCTCGACGATGCGGTGCACGTCCTCCTGCACCTCCCGCACGGTGAGCGCGGCGTTGGGGCGGCACGCGCGCAGCGCAAGGCGGCGGCCGCGGCCTCCAGTTCGGCCCGCTCCAGAGGCTCCCCGTCCTTCCCCTTACCGCGACCTCGCTGATCAGCACCCGCTCCTCGGGGCCTCCGCCGCCGTCCTTCCCGTGCCGCCGCGGCGGCGGGCGGTGGCGGGAAACCTGCCGCCGGGTCGGCCCGCGCGACGGGCACGCGCGGGAGGCAGGAGCCCAGGCGCGCGCGCGGCGGCGTCGATGGCGCGGCCGATGTGCGCGAACGGAAGCGCCGCGGAGAGGAGCGCGGGCGCGGGTGCCGGGGCCGGCGCGGACGCAGAGGACGACGGGAGCTTGACGCCGGAGGAGACGAAGCGGACATCGCGACTGCGGTGGCGGACCATGGTAGCGGCAAAGGGAGGTCCCCGGGTTAGGGTCCCGAAATGGAGCTCGGCTAGGGTTTAGGGCTTTGGTGACGACGAGGATGAGGACGAGGGCGCGAGGGGTTTCGTCCGCCATGGGCAGTGGGAGAAGCCGAGCGGAGACTGTCCCCGTGGGAGAGAGGGGTACTCTGGTTTTCGTATTGAGAGAAGAGTCGACTCGAGAGGCCAACGAGAGCCGTTCGATTTCGATGTGGTCGCCAGCCCATTCGTGAAAGTTTTTTTTTTTTTTTTCCCCTTCTTGAGCGAGTTGGGTTTGATATGATGATGATCAATTTCCGCATCTGTCCATGGTGTCCTCCTCGGTTAAGCCTAAACTTTAAGCCATCTTTAGGCCAGTCCTAATGAAAAAAATCAATTCTAGTTTCTAGCTTCATTAAATGATTTGACACTTGGGCAAAATGCTGACAAGGTAACATAATTAATGAGGAAAGCGAAAAAAAAAGAGAAAACGGCTTCACATGAGGAAACGACATCGGCACTCGCACTAATGCACGAAGAAACGGTGATTTCGGCGTTGGGAGGAAATGAACAGCTTAAGAAAAAAAAAGCTCTAGACTAAATTAAACAAACTCTGGGAACCCGTTTTAGGGGGCTCCTCCGGGAGATTGAAGAGTTGTTTGAGCCAAACAGGTAAAAAGAATAGTTCCAATACATGGTGTTCTATAAACATGTTCTAACATGCCCTTGAGGTGCGGATGAGCCAAAAAATTCATAATATCATTTTACCTAGTCTCTTAGAGATGCTCTAAGTCACGATTAGCAATGACTTAGAGGTATTAACATATTCTAACATATTGTTTAAAAAACATATAATACATATTAGCTAAGTTCAGGAAGAGAGAAAAAGCTCTAAACTAGATTAAACACTAGTACGATGCTTTGAGCGTTGCACAAGCTTAGCTAACTTAACCTTCAATGATAAATTCGTCCCAAAATAAACACATATCTCATTTATCAAGGGGTCGGACTTTTAAAAAAATTAATGAAAATATAGAAAAACACTATCAACATTTGTACCTAAATTAGTTTGTTATAAAAATTTATATTTTATACTTTAATGATACAGTAGTTATTATACCTGAAAAAACATCAGTAATTTTTTTTATATATTTTTAGTCTAATTTTAAAAGGTTTGACTTCTCAAAAGGTGTATTTATTTTAGGAATGAGAGAGTATGTCGGTTAGCAACAAGATGCTTTTTTTTAACCTATCAATTCTCCCAGTCATTCGCAAAAAAAAATACGATGTAAGTGTATGTGTCAATATTTTGTTCCTGAAAAAAGGTTACTCCCTTCCATATAGTGAAAATAGATGTTAATTTGTTAGAAGTGTAGGTTATGATAATTTCCTGTCCTGCAAAAGGTAGGCTTGCGTGTATCGTGTAGGTCTGGTGCTGTGGATGCGTCGATATAGCATCTGACACCCCGGGATCAAGGCTGGCATAGTGATAGTGTACCTGTTCATCATGGTGGAATCTGCAAGAGGTTGTGTACCTGGCTGATTATGTTCACTGTCCACCATGGTGGAACCTGCAAGAGATTGTGGTCTGATTATGTTCAGTGATGTAGTCGTCTCGTGTGTCCAAAGCGGGCTATTCTTGCCTGGTGGTGTGGAGATAAGCTGTTACTGATGTACCTGCCATGAAGTCTATGATCTATTCCGAAAGTGATGATCATTTCTAGCCTGGAAATGGATTTGTTTGTTTGAATGCGGTTTCTTCTTCTTTAGATAAGGACACTCACAATACTAGAAACTATCATGATTTTTATAGTTTTTGGACGTTGTGTAAAAACTATCTTCCACAATGCATTTTTCTATTATGATATCACGTGACCCACTTTGTCGCTTTCGCTCTACATATTGGTTTACGTGAAGACTTGGTTTTCTTAGTTAGACTTGGTTTCTTTGTTTTTTTCTCTCTCATCAATAAATATAGCGCCACATAAGTAAAAAGCAATAAATAGTTGGTTTACGTGAGAAGACTTGGTTTTCTTAGTTAGACTTGGTTTCTTGTGTTTTTGCTCTCTCTCATCAATAAATATAGCGCCACATAAGTAAAAAGCAATAAATAGAGGGGTAATAAATGAGGATAGAAACTACCATGTACCGGTGCGTTGTGAGTGCTTTAAAAGAACGATACTGGCTCCATACAAAAATCTTTGAGCCAAAAGCATTTAAGTTTAAAAAAAGGCTAAATAAAGCCCAAATCTAGAAATCTCACGGGCCAAATTGGGTTGTTGGGCCCAAAAGAAGCATACCATCGTAATAGTACTGTTCTGGCGCCCTGGAAAAATCATGTGTTGCAAAGTGTTTTAAAAAAAAAAACAGACCAGGTGTTAAAAAGAGAAAAATTAAGGATCAATCTTATATCGACTTGTTCATCAAATCTTGCCCGCCGCCGCAAATGCATCATCATCTCCTTGAGAATAATGGTGTGTGCCTCCACTTGAAATGACGTACCGCCGTTCTGATGCACGGCACGCTAAAAGATAATTTTTTTTAAAAAAAAGTTAAAATGACTAAAACAGACCCTTTAAAAGTTTTTCCGGATTCCTCTTATCCGTCTCGCCCGGTGCCTTTTCGATTCCGATCCGAATTGGGGAATTCCCGAATCCCTCCCACCCCTCCCACGGCCGGTTTTTTTTTTTTTTTTTTTTTTTGACAAGACCGGTCGTATATAGGTTGATCGAGCGGGGGGGCAACCAGAGCTTGGCCGCCGGCCCTTGATTTCTTGACACGATCCGGAGGCTGGTGGCGATGCCGCGGCTCTTGAGTACGCCGCAGCAGCCGGAGCGGCGGCGTCATCGTCGTAGAGTCAAACGCGCCCTAAGTAAGCCTCCTCCTTTCACCTCCCCGGCCTGTGATCTTGTTCCTGTCCCTGCCTCACTCGACTCCTCGACGAGATTCTCCTCCGTGTATGCCGCACTTATGTGTTTGCTTGAGCCTTGTTTTCTTCTGTTAGCACTTCTAGTCTACGTTGCATAGATACTTGGATACGGATACGGATACGCGATACGGCGATACTCCGATACGCCATTTTTCAAAAAAAATACGGATACGGGGATACGCGAAAAATATATATTATACTTATATTTAATAGAAATAAAAATAAATTCACAATTCAAAAAAACCACTTAAAAGGTTATTAGAGTACTTGATTCCTTATTATTTTGCATTTCATCGTGTCTTCTGTTATTGATCCTCACTAGTGACTCTAATTGTTGAGAGGGTCCTATGTGCATAGAGGGTGTATTTATACAACGTAATGAGGGTTAGGGTTTTTAAGTATCGGGATAGAATCGGGAAGGTGTCAACAAATTATCGAAATTATTTTATTTTTTAAAAAATATTTAAAAATGTTTGATACTTGTCCGACAAGTATCGAGTGATTATCAGTGTCCGACAAGTATCCGATGAGTATCCAAAGATCACGATACGAGGGCTTTGACAAGTATCCGCGCATTATAGCTTCTAGTATCTGTATTATCCTTCTTCTGTATAGCACTACTCGTATCTGTATTATCCACAGGGTAACCAAATACAAACACAAATTACACAATGTCTTGCATGTTGCAGATGAATCAGTTTTTTTTTGAAAAGTCCGGTTACCCGGCATGAATATCATTAAGTGAAAGAAAGCATGAGTCAATTACAACGCACCAGTGGTGCCTACCCAGTTATGCCTAAGCATTACTGGGTTTTGGAAAATAAAATCTAACTACTCCCTACTATTGCTTTACAACGTTTGTCGCCTGCAGCGTTTTGCATCCAGCGTTTGCCCATTGTGTCGCCATTTCTCTGATGCCTGCTAGCACTGCTGTGACCTCCTTCCTCTCTTCTCTGAAAACGGCTCCATTTCTCGTGTTCCAGATGTTCCAGAGAGTCAATATTGCCACCGTGTGTGTCTTGGATCCACTCTGACCTTTTACCCGTCTGAAACACTCGATGAGGTTTGTGGTGCCATCCCAGTTCTTCGGTTGCAATTCAGCACAACCCAACAATCTTGCCACCTGCTCCCACACGTTCAATGTGAAATTGCATTCGAAGAAAAGATGATGCGCTGTTTCAGGTTTCTTTCACACTGAGCACAGAAATAGTTGTTCTCCCATTTGTGCGGCCTGGAGCCTTGCTGCCGTCCACAGACGATTCTGAAGTAGAAGCCAAAGGAAGAACTTGCATTTTTGCGGAGCCCACACCTTCCAGATGAGCATCGGGAATGGGAGAGCAATTGCCCTGCAAACTGGATGTTGTATGCGGAGGCCGTGGAGTATTTCCCGTTGCTCTCAAGTGTCCATGAGATGGAGTCTTCCTCATCATCCTCAAAAGTTGGCCTGATTTGATCGATGAGTGTCCAGAGTTTGAAGAACTCATCCAGTAGCTCATGGGTCAGTTGGTGTGTTACATCGTTGATCCAAACATCATTGGTCAGAGCCTCTCTTACTGTTCTGTTTTTTCTCTTGCTATGTGCGTAAAGCCTTGGGCAAACTGCAGCCGGTGTACATCCTTCCATCCAACTTGAATTCCAAAATGAGGCCTTCCTACCATTTCCTATTTCCACCTTCGCCGCTGCATTGAAAAGAGATATGTCCACACTGTCGACTGGTAGCTCAGTACCACACCATGGCCGTTGTGGTTTTGTCCATAGGAACCGAGCCAACGGCCGCAGAGCCCCTGCTGAATTTCTCTAAGTCGATGATGCCTAGCCCCCAAAAAAACAGTAGGGTTTGGCCACATTCTTCCAAGCTACCTTGCACTTTGCCCCGGTTATCTCACTGTCGCCTGCCCAGAGAAAACTCCTGCTTAACTGTTCAATTTCCGACAACAGTTGCTTTGGTGGTTTTAATGACGTCAACAGGTATACTGGCATTGCGCATAGCACAGATCTCACCAGTTCTCGTCTGCCTGCTTGGTTCAGTAGCCTTCCTTGCCATACTGCAAGCTTGTTCCGTGACTTGTCCACCAATCCTTGTACATGTACCATCTTCAATCTCCCTAATGAAATCGGTAGTCCCAGATATGAGATCGGATAGTTGCTTCTAGTGCCACCGAAATCAGTTAGTACATGGTCTAAATCAATATTAGCACATCTGATTGCGATTGTGTGCATTTCTCGAATGTTGAGCTTCAGCCCCGAAGTTTGGCCAACCTGATCCAATATTCTGAAAAGCGTTGTCACTTCCTCCTTTACTGGGTTTAGGAATATCACTGCGTCGTCCGCATAAAGGGATAGCCGTAGGCTGACATTTCTCCCATGAAGTGGAGATAACAAGCCATTTGCAGTAGCCATATCTAGAATATTGTGTAAGGTGTCAATGGCCAAGATGAAAATGAATGGAGATAAAGGATCTCCCTGCCTCAGCCCCCGTCTGTGTGCAATCCTTTTGCCTTGGGTACCGTTCAGCGTAATTGATGAGTCGGGTCGTGCTAAAGATGGCCACCAACCATTCTCTCCATCTTGCCGGGAAGCCCCTTATCTCTAGCAATTCTAGTATGTATTCCCAAGAAACCATATCGAAGGCCTTTGAGATGTCCAACTTGAAAAGCAGTGCAGGTCTCTTTTTTCTATGATATGCCCTTGCCAGATTCCTGACATACATAAAATTGTCTTGGATGCATCGGCGCTTGATGAACGCGCTTTGTGCCACTGAAATGAGACTGTCAATATGTGGAGCTAACCGCATGGCAAGTGTCTTTGTCACTATTTTAACGAATGAGTGTATCAGACTGATCGGCCTGAAGTCTTGTGGCTTTTCAGCAGCTTCTGTCTTTGGAATCAAGACTATGTTTGCCCCATTTAACAGTCTCATCGGTGCCGTATGCAGATCAAAGAAACTATCCATAGCTTTCAACACATCAAGCTTGATGATGTCCCAACACCGTTTGTAGAAAGTGCCGGTAAAACCGCCTCGGTCCGGTGCTTTTTCAAAGCGAGGGGATCTCATCCACCGTTCTTTTTAACTCATCTAGAGTGAACCTGATATCAATGTTGTTGTCTCCGATCGTGCTTAGGTTCAGATTACTCCAGTCGAGAGTATGTGTCCGCCGGATATTCCCTCCCAGTATATTGGAGAAATGCTGATGGAGGATCTCTTCCTTTTCGTCGTGTTGCCAGGCCATGTCACCATTTTCTCGCTTCAGGACAGCGATGAGGTTTCTTTTTTGTCTGCCCTTTGCTTTCTGATGGAAAAAACGGGTGCATGCATCTCCCTCCTTTAAATTCAACACTCTTGAGCACTGCCTGCGCCTCGTCCCTTTCATTGCTGCCCATCAAGGATACATTTGCCAGGCGCTTATGCGAGGCTAGCAACCGTCATCGGTCGGCCTTCGTGTTTCTGTGCAATATCCGCCTCAAGATCACCTCGTTTGCCATCTCATGCGTAACCGTGCTTCAGCTGAATAGTGTTTTGCTCCGATTTTTTAGATTTGTGTTCTGCAGCTTGTTGTGCAGTATTAACATTCCATTAGATTCTTCCATTCCAACATGTGTTGAGTTCCATGCTCCCCGAACTACTTCCAAGAAATCGAGGAACTCGTTTCGAGAAAAGTTTCAAATCACGAAAAATGCCTTTCTATGTGGTTTTGGCTGTCTGCATAGGAAGAGTGGACAATGGTCAGACATTGAGCTGCTGAGTGCTATTAGATTCGCAGACGGGAAAGCCTCCTCCCAGTCGACGTTGCAGAAGGCTCTATCCAACCGAACCAGTGTTGGGCTTCTTCATCCATTGGTCCACGTGTACCGTCTATTTTGTAGTTTGATTTCCATCGGCTCGCTGCTATTGAGTGCTTGTGCGAATCTTCGCATGTTTGCTCTATCAATGTGTTCGTTGTTCTTATCTTCAGCCGAGACTATCAAGTTGAAATCACCAAGACATAGCCACGGCCCTGCAGCCGGTTTGCAGTGAATGAGCTCGTTTAAGAAGTCCCTTCTATCTGCATTTACTGTCGGGCCATATCTTGATGTGAGTGTAAAAATGCGGGTTTGTAAGCTTCAATGTTAGATCAACTGTCAGGCAGTAGCAATCCCTCTTTGATTGTCCTCCTGTGATGTAGTCTTGGTCCCATGCCACAATGACACCACCCTTGGTACCAATAGCAGGTAAGTAGACGAAGATGCTTCCTAGCTTTGCACCCAAGAACTCGAAAGCCAAGTTGCTGTCAATGTGATCCAGCTTTGTTTCTTGCAGGGATACTATTAGAGGTCTTGATTGCTGAATCATCATCTTCACAGCTTCCCTCCTTGCTATACTATTCAACCCCCTTACATTCCAGTTGAAGATTTTTTGAGTCATTGTCACCCATTTGTTAACCAAAACAAACAACAAAGAAGAAGCTGCGGGATGGCCAGCAAGAAACCGTGACACTCTATTGCAACTGTTGCACAACCGAAACAAGTGATACATGGCACACCCAGCATCCTGTAAATGTGCCCCCGACATAGTCTACAACCTTAAGATCAACACTGAATCTAACAACACGATGAAACACATCAGCCCACGCCCATCGACCGGTACCACAACACCGAAACTACCAACTTGCCTTGAGAATGCAGACACACCCTAACTTCACCGTTGAACAACCAGGTCGGTCTTTAACTTTGAAACTAACATTGGAAACAAAAGAAAAACAACACATAGGGTCTCGGCCGGCGGCAAGCCTACGCCTCCATTCCCAGGGCCTCCGTCTCCTGCACCACCGCCTCCAGTGCCTTGATGAGCCTCTTGTTCCCCAGCTTGGTTGCCACCTCCAGCGCCCTGACCGCACGCTCAGGTAGATCATGGGCGTACATGTCCAGGTACTCCATCACAACCTCATCGGGTGCACGGTCTTTGTCCTTTGTCGATGAAGCTCGGCTCCTTCATGAGCTTGTGTTGTGCCCTGCGCCCACCGATCTTGTCGTGGTCTTTGCCGCCCGATCCCGGTGCTTGATCGGGTGGAGACGAGGTCCTTCTTAGCGCCTTGACTTGTCTGCGTCGGTGCCATCGATGTTGGAAGAAGAGGTGGGCTGCGGCTCACGGAAAATTCCTGCATAAAGGTCGCATTGGCCTTCTCACCCGCCTACTCATTCTCCCTGCATCTCCTATGTCGTCCCGACCACCTCCATGTCAATGTCCATGTTGTTCACCATCTCGAGATCATCTCCACCTCCGCTCGGGTTCTCGGCCAGGTGTTACGAATCTCGGTTCGGTAGGCGGACACCGGGGCCCCAAACACAATCTCCTCAGGTCGGGTTGGCACTGGTTGGTCACGTTACGCCACCACAGGTCCGACTCGGGACATAAGTCGGTGGATCGTGGCGACGGATGGAAGATCGATGCCCCTCAGTCATGGGATCGCCTCGCGTGGCGTCACGGAGCCATGGCGAGCGCTTCGATGAAGTCCACCAACGGGTCTGATTAAAATTTGCTCCCCCGATCTTTGTCGCCGCAGTCGTGCCTTTGCGTTCTCACCGCGACTTGCCCTCCGGCGAGGAGGGACATGAGCATCTCGTATGAGAACCTTCTAAATACCACGGGGCCCACATGCATTTATCATTGTCATTAAGACCTCGATTTTTATGCACGAGTTCCCAATAATCTAGAAAGTACTATTGATCTTCGAACAGATCTCATTAACAAGTCACTCCAAAGTATTACAACATTTTATTCAAAATACATCGAGTAAACAAATGAGGGATTACATAACCATAATTTTACAAACCATTTGTTCAAAACAAACTTAAAGTAATATTATTACAACCCGGAGTTTATTGAAGTAACATTAAACATAATTACATAGACAACCCCTGCCCAAGGGTTCACCTCTACTCATCATCCTCTTCTTGAAACACCGTCATGCAAACAGGGACCAAAACAAGCTTGCTCATGACCTCGCTCCCGCAACAAGGGTCAACGAACCTCGAGTACGGAAGTACTCAACAAGACTTAACCGACAAAGAAACAGGGAGAAGACTTAAGAATGCAAAGGTTTAGGGGAATCAAGGTAAGACTTAGCAAGAATCAAGAATTTTTTTTGTAGAAAAGCTTACTAAAAGTGAATCCTTACTTTCAATATTTTTAATTCATATTAGTAACTCATATACTCTAGGTTATCCTACTCTAGAGCAAACATTTCTTTCATAAGCCAACTTTCTTTTCCTCAAAACCATATTCCATCATTTACTACGAAGAAGGGTGCGAGGATCAAGTCTCCTTTTTCTCGTGGAGCAAACGCCGATTCAACCGCTTAAAAACCAAATGGGGATACCTCACCACATGACATATGTAGAACTTAAACTTGCATATGTCAACCCTCACTCGGACCGCCCAAAAACGGGACCGGCGTCCCCACGCCACCCGAGAGTACCGTACACCTCCAATCAGGGACTTTAACCCACGAGGGTAACATGTACTCCCGCCATCTCTCCACTCCCGGTCTTGGTTGTATGCGTTCCCCGATTTGGCTCACCTCCGAGATCTTGGGCTTACTCTGCATATGTGGCCAAGATAACAAATTCTTGATCCAAGGGCCAATCCACGGGACGGTCCTTAAACGACCAACACGGGACAAGCACGGCCTAGGTATCCCGCCGGCTTTCAACCTACGCCCCCGTCCGATCTCAAATTCATTTCTACTTTCTTTCTTTTCCGAAAAGGTACCATATTCTCTTGTAAAGCATTTTGAAGAAAAACGTTTTTAACTAATTAAGCGAGGGCTAAGCATCACTAAACATTTTCGAAATTAAAACGGTTAACAAGGATGGTATTGCAATAAACAAGGATGATAATGCAAAGAATTAGGTTATCACTCAACTCCTAGAACTTAATGCAACATATCATAAACATAAGTGTAAAAGCTTTGTAAAATACAAGGAAAGGTTTAAATGTATCAGGGGGCTTGCCTTCGTTGATTGGATGCGGGACTCGGGGTCAACACCACAATAAAAAAAATCCTCTCCAACAGAATAGCCCCCTCCTCAAAGAATCGGCTCTCCGCTTTAACAATCTCGGTCCTGTTCACTACACGAAATAATGTATGCTTCAATATGATGGAATTTAAATATGATGCTTAATCGATACATGAAATGATAACAATTTGAATAGAACTTTCCTTCACGATAAAGTTGCAACCCAACAAAACCAACTTGTTGAACTATTCTAAAAGATATCATCACCATTGCCTAAGGAGTTCTCAAGGACCATTTGATTGTGATATGATCCAAGATTCACAAAACAACCCCCAAAGTCACACAAAACCTAAATTATTTGACACTAAACAATTTATAAATCACATGAAATGATAGAGCATAAAATAGAAAATAATTTAAACATTTCAAACTGACTCCAAACTTTTTTACACAAGAAGAACACATCATAAAAACAGTACCAAATAAATTTTCATGATTTTTGAATAAATATTTTATTTTCTAAAAATCATGGAAGATGCATTTTTCAATTAAAATTTGTAATTTTAAAACATGCAAGAACTACTAAAATCTAAGTTTCAAAATTTTTATATGTAAATATACTCATAAGAAGACTCTACAAAAATTTTCAGAATTTTTGAAGCTATTTTCAAATTTCTATGAATTTTACAAAGTTTGACACTATTCATACATAAAGAAAAACAAAAACAAACTTTAAAAGAAAACGGCCATTGGGCCGAAACCGGCCCGCCCAAAGTGCCCAAAGAGCCGCCCGGCCCACTTCCCGCCCCGCGCTCCCTCTCTCTCTCTCGTGTCAGCTCCAGATCGCACCGACCACGGCTGGCGCCCGCGGCGGCGACGGCGGTTGGCCGCGATCTATCTCGGCGGCGACGGTCTCCGACAGACCGGACTTGGACCTACATGCTCTACGCGATACGCGCATGCGATGGCACCCCAAACCTCACGACCCTAAGTGCAGGGAGGCACCCTTGCCGCGGCGGCCATGGCGGACATGGCGGCTTGGCGGATGGCGGAGACGCTTCGCCCGAGCGTTTCCCGACGATGACGACCACGCCAACACCTATAGCACATCTAGGCGACCTTTTCCCTCATTCAATTGAACTAAACCGACCCCCTAGCTAGATCGCGCGGCCGCGACGCGGCGGAGCGGCAACGCCGGCCATCGGCGACAAGCACGTTCCGGCGACTACGGCGCGAAAACGGACCAACCAAAGACATGGATGTGACCAGAGGCTCACCGCTGGCTCGATTGGCAAGGTGGTGGGTCGGGACAGAACGGAGGTGGACTAACGACGGTGACAGCGGCGACGGGCGGCGCCTCCGAGCGGTGGCACGTATGCCCGCAGCCTCCCCGGGTGAAACATAAAACCATCGAGCCCATCATGACCACAAATTCTCGAGGCGACTTTAAAGCGCTAGCCGGTTGGTTTGTTGTCACCAAAAACTACCGACGACGGCGAGGTGGCTCGCGCGGGCTACCGCCGCGGCGCGCGAGGAAGACGACGACGTGAGGACCTCCCGGCGCGCTCCACGCTAGCCAAACGGCGCCAGAACAAAGGATGAGGCGGAGCTATTGGCAAAGTCAATTTTGGACAGAGGAGCTCGACAACGGCGGCAATGGCGGATGGCGGTGATTGCCGACGGCGGTGAAAGAAGAAAAAGAAGAAAACGACGCCGGCCGAGCTTTATAGGGCAAAGGGAAGGTTGGACGGCGTGGATGGCGAGGTCGAGAAGCTCACCAACCAACCGGGCGACGCGAGAGACGGCCGGGCCGCGAGACGGCGACCCCGGCCGGGGCGGCGCGCGATGGGGGGAGCATGGGCAGCCATACCGACATCGTAGCGCCTAAACCCTAACTTTTGTTTTTTGCAAAATTCACCCAAATTTTGAACTGAACTCAAAAACTCCAAAAAGCAACTTGGCTTAAAATTTCAAGATCTACAATTTTCACAATTGGAAGATTTTCAAATTCGGCCTCTAAATATGACTTTTTGAAATGAGGTCAAAAAGGGATAAATTTGAATTCAAAATTACTTTTAAAATTACTTAAAAACTTGAAAAACTTTGTACATATCTTTTGTTCATCAAGAAAAAAGATCTACAAACTAGCTTTTGGAAGTTTTGGCAAATTTTGCTTAAATTTTGAATTATGGAAAAAAGGGTAAAAGAGGGAATAAGAAATTAGGGATTTTTGAATTCAAATCAAAGTAGAATTTGATCAAATTTCATACTACCACACTTTAACTATGAAAACATTCATCCACACCAAAAAATTTGGATCCAAACACATGTGATCAAAATAAAAGCACCCTAACCCCTAAGCACAACATTTTTCTAAAGTATAAACTTATTTTAATTTGATGCATTTCAAATTTTCCTAAACATGCATGCTTTTGCGATGATCATGATGACATGGCAAAATTTTAGTTGATTAACACCAGGGGGGGTGTTACAGCCTTTCCCCAAAAAAGAAATCTCGTCCCAAGATTTTAAGCTCGGGGTTAAGTAACGGCAAAGGAAATGTGTCAAGCAAACACATCTCGAACTTGTTCATGAAACAAGTAGGGGTTTACATAATATACACTACTGAAGATTACAAAAGATAAGTTACAACTTCTAGTGGATCTACAACACCTAAATAGTGGCAAAGAACTCGGGAAATATTCTTGTAGATACTCCTCTGTCTCCCACGTAGCTTCTTCTTCTAATGTTGATTCCATCGAATTTTATACCACTTGAGTGTCCTTCTTCGAGTAATTCGATTTTCGATCTAAAAACTCGAATAGGATATTTCGAATAAGTCAGATCAGGCTCTAGTTCTACTCCTTCGAAACCGTTACTTGATCGTGTACTTTCGAAGGCACTTCTTCAATTGTGATATATGGAAGACATTGTGCACGGCCGAGAGTTGTTCTCGCAACCTCAAATGGTATGCTACTTCCCCCATATCATTCCAAGATCTGAAATGGACCAATATAGCGAGGTGCTAACTTGCCTTTAACTCCAAATCGGCACACCCCTTTCATAGGTGATACTTTCGGATAGACATAATCTCCCACATCAAACATTAGAGGTTGACGCCTTTTTGTCGGCGTAACTCTTTTTGACGGATTGAGCTGCTTTTAAGATTTGCTTGTACAACTCGGATCGTTTCTTCTCGCTTTTAACCATGTCTACTCCAAAATACCACCTTTCACCGTGCTCGGACCAATTCAGTGGAGTTCTACATCTGCGACCGTATAGCGCTTCAAATGGTGCCATCTTGATACTTTCTTGATAACTATTATTGTAAGAAAATTCTGCCAAAGGTAAACATTCATCCCATTTTTCTGAATAGGTGAGAACACAAGCTCGTAACATATCTTCTAGAATTTGATTAACTCTTTTCGGTCCGTCCGTCGCCTATGGGTGATAAGTTGAACTATGAACAAGCTTGGTTCCCAATGACTCTTGTAAATGGTCCTAGAATTTGTCCATAAACACTGAACCTCTGTCTGAGACAATAACCTTTGGTGCACCATGCAGACTGAAAATTCGTTGCAAATAAAGTTGTGCATAAGCTGGAGCTCTATAATCAGTCTTCACGGGAAGGAAATGAGCCAATTTAGTGAGACGATCCACAATGACCCAAATGGAATCAAAACCTCTCGACGTCCTGGGTAGACCAACTATAAAGTCCATACTAATTTCTTCCCATTTCCATGACGGAATAGGTAAAGGATTCAATAGTCCTGCAGACTTCATATGCACAGCTTTCACTCGCCGACAAGTATCACACTTAGCAACATAACGAGCAACTTCTATTTTCATCTTGGTCCACCGTAATCTCTCGCTTTCAAGTCCCGATACATCTTGTTACTTCCTCGGATGAATAGAATATCTTGTTAGGTGTGCTTCATCGAGGATTTGTTGACGTAACTCGAGAATCTTTTGGTACTACGCACGATTCTTGAACCACAACACCTCAGCTTCATCAATTTTAAAATGAGTGGGTTTCCCACTCCTAACCTTCTCCTTGATATGACCTATACCCTTGTTTTTTTTTCTGGGCAAGAATAATCTGATCTCTAAGAGTTGATTCAACAAAGGAGATTAGCTAAAGTCCCTCGTTCCACCATTTCTATATTCAGTTTCTCTAGTTCTTGACATAAAGTTTTATCCATCAAACTTACTTCAAGACAATTACACTGAGATTTTCGACTGAGTGCATCGGCAACCACATTTGCCTTGCCAGGATGATAATGCACTTCCAAATCATAATCTTTGATCAATTCCAACCATCTTCTTTGCCTCATATTCAAATCAGACTGGGTGAAGATATACTTTAAGCTCTTGTGATCGATATAAATATGGAAAGTGTTGCCCAACAAATAATGACGCCAAATCTTCAGTGCATGGACAACTGCTGCTAACTCTAAATCATGAGTTGGATAATGTTCTTCATGACGTTTAAGTTGTCTGGAGGCATAAGCAATGACTCTTCTTTCTTGCATCAGTACACACCCGAGACCAATACCAGAAGCATCACAATAAACATCAAACGGCTTCTCAATATCCGGCTGAGCTAATACTGGTGCAGTAGTTAATGCCTTCTTCAATATCTTGAAAGCTTTGTCACACTCAGATGACCAGACAAACTTAGTTTGATTCTTCAACAACTCAGTGATAGGCTTTGATACTTTAGAAAAATCCGGAATAAACCGACGGTAATAACCCGCCATTCCAAGAAAATCGTGGAACTTGATGCACGCGATGGTTGGGGGCTTCCAATTGAGGATATCCTTAACTTTTCCCCCGGATCAACTTGCAACTCCGTCATTTGTCAACACATGACCAAAAAATTGTACTTCCTCTAACCAAAACTCACACTTACCGAACTTGGCATATAACCGATGGTCTCGAGACGCTTCGGAACAATTGAAGGTGCTCAAAGATGCTCTTCTTTGTTCTTAGAATATATCAATATATCATCAATGAATACCACTACAAACTTGTCAAGTTCGGGCATGAATACCGAATTCATCAAGTACATAAAATGAGCTTGGGCATTGGTTAATCCAAAAGACATCACCAAATACTCATATAGACCATATCCGGTAGTGAAGGCGTCTTTGGAATATCCATAGGTCCGATCTTAATCGATGATATCGACCTCAAATCAATCTTTGAAAAGACTTTTGCTCCAGCAAGTTGATCAAAAAAGTAGATCAATGCGGGGCAAAGGATATTTATTTTTAATCATCACTTCATTCATTGGGACGATAATCAACACACATCCTCAAAGTGTGGTCCTTCTTTTCACAAAGATTGCGTGACACCCCAAGGTGATGAACCGGGTCGAATAAAACCTTTTTCCAACAATTCTTGCAATTGGGTTTTAGCTCTGCTAACTCTTTAGGCGGCATTCTCGTATGCTCTCACGGATATTGGGGTTGTTCAGGCTTTAAATCTATTCTGAACTCAACATCTCTCGTCGGCGCACTGTGCAAATCTTCTCGGGAATACATCCGAAATTCACGGAACCACTAGAATGTCCTTTACTTTCCTTGGATGAAGTAGCACAAACTCTCTCAACAAATCCTCTTAGGAATAGGAAGTTGAATAAGAAGTTGAGAACTGCTATCGTATATTTACCTTTATTGTTCTATTCAACACATCGATGATGACCCCCATGCCGATACATCCAATTCATACCTGGGATCACATCTATATCCCGATCCTTTTTAAAATTATCATGTTCGTGGAAAAAATCATGCCCACCTAACCTTATAGGTACATGATGTACCATTTTCTAGTACACATACGCCCCCTGTGTGAATGTATATGTAAATCTTCTTTTGTTTCCCCAATTAATATTTCATGCTTCACAACAAATGTTCTATTGATAAAGGTATGTGATGCACCGTAATCAAACAATGTAATCAGTAGGGGTGATTGGTAACGGAAACATACCCATCATAACGGGCTCTCCCCGCAGGTATGTCATCAACACTAGTATAGAATACCCGGCCCGTCTTCTTTTCAATCTTTTCCCTTCGAAAGCATTCCGATTATTATTCTTGTTCTCACATTTGCGGTGACTTCCGTAAGCTACCCGATAACCTCGGGTTATACCTTCGAGGATTGGGGCATTCTCGAGAATAATGACCAGGTTTGCCACAATTATAACAAATGGGAGTGTGGCCTTGTGGAGTAGGGTTACGAATGACGGGGGCATTCGGCCGACGCGGATAATAAGGAAGAGCCGCAGCAGCCCGACAAATGATCACGCCTAGGTGGAACTGTGGTGGTGAACGATAGGGAGGACGAAAATGATTAACCGGATGGTAAATCACGACGACGTTTTGAATTACCACCGTAATATCCAGAGGGTACATTCTTCTTTTTCTTTTCTTCCTTTTGCTCACATTCCATAAGGACATGATTCTTTTCCTTACAAGATATTGCCATGTTTACTACATCATGATAAGAATCGAATCACGGATGTTCATCATAGCATGAAGCTTTTGATGGAGACCGTGGATGAACCACTCCCTTCTTCTTTTCATCTGAATTCACATGCCGCGTGGCATACCGTGACAGGTGATTAAACTTGCCAACATACCGAGTACCGAAGTCTTCTCCTTGCTTTAAAGCTAAGAACTCTTCCAGCTTCTTGGCCATAACTCCTATTGGAATGAAATGAGCACCTAAAAGCATGCTTGAATTCATCCTGTGTGATTTGATGTCCAGCAGGCCGCTCAGCTTTGAAATTGTTCCACCAAGCTCCCACACAAGTATTCAAGTCAATTTGTTGCAAAGCAAAGAGGGGCTTCGATGATCCGTACAAGTCATTAACTCAAACTTTCGCTCCATAGCACGAAGCCAATCATTTGCCTCTAACGGCTCATCAGCCCTACTAAAGATTGGAGGTTTTGTGCCAGTAAAGTCTGGATAAGAAGTTTCATCTTCCTCATCATATCGGCCCTTGTTGCCACGACGATTGTTATTCCGATTTTGTTGGGCCATTTTCGTACCAACCGAGAATTTTTCGTGGTAGCTTGCAAGCAACATACGAGAATTTTTCGCAGAAGTCGGACTAAGGCCGCAATAGCCTCGGCCAAATTGGTTGGAACTGGTGGAGGACCAGGCATAGCAGCCCTTGAACTACTAGCATTTGATTGAGGCATCTGTTACAAACAAACCGACTTTATTCATTAACTCCCATACGACTTCTTAAAAACTACAAGAAACAAGCCAAACAGTGGTCACTTATTTATTTTATAATCCCCGCACTAGGGCGGGACCATCCAACCCACTAAGTTTTTCACACTATTACTATGTTACATATCTTACAACATCCTTTCATCCGCTCAAGCATCATTCCCAATTGTCATGGTAATTCTCTATCTCCTCTCGGTTCTTCTTCCTCTTCACCATCACTAAGTGGTGCTATCTCCTCATGTCCCGCTTCTTCCTCATTCTCATCTTCAACAACACCTCCATCATCCTCAACATCTCCATACTAGTGGTTCTCGATGGATGGCTTCATGTAAATTTGCATTATAGGCTTCCAAACCTTGCACCCCGAACTTCTAGGGCATGAATACGATGCACCGCCATGATCATGTCTTGCCTTTCGAACTCCCTCTCGTGGAGTACATTAAATAAAACTTGACGACAATCTTCATAGTCTAGATCACGACGTTCCACTTCACCTTGCGCATCACCAATCAGTAAGGTATTATCCTCATTGACTCTAGTGGCTTCTATTAACTCTTCAAGTGAGCCTTCCTACTTCAGCTTGGAGATCAACAATGCGGAAGTACCTTCTTCTCTCGGCTCTAGTTACTTCGCCAACTCTCTCGGTAAGCCTTTGTATCTCGGTGATAAATCAGGCCTACTAGTGCTTCTTTGCTAGCACCATCATTTCTTGGGGCTAACGGTGTCTTGGGACTCCCTTAGGTCCTCTTCTTTCTTTTCCTTTGGGTTTGCTTTTGTACGGGCCATCCCGTAGATAGGGAAGATTGGATTAAAGGATGGATCGGGGAGATTAGCGGGTTAGCAAGCATAGGATTGATATACCTAACCCAAACCACAATTAAGGGGAAAGTGATTAATGTGTTAATTAAGCATGATGCATGAATCGAACTTACTTAAACTATGTGTAAACAAAACTTATTATATAGGGCAATATAACATGTTACTCCACTACAAAACATTTGAATTATAAGAAAAGATTTACAAATTGATTCAAGATGAGCTATAAGCAATTTGGACCAAATTAAGAGTTTAAATTAATTTGACTCAAATCATTTTGAAGTTTTACAAAATAATACTACAAAGAATCGTTAATGATCATTGCTCGTACCAACTGTAATGTAACCTTCTAAATTACAGGGCCCACATGCATTTATCATTGTCATTAAGACCTCTGATTTTTATGCACGAGTTCCCATTAATCTAGAAAGTACTATTAATCTTCCAAACAGATCTCATCAACAAGTCACTCCAAGTATTACAATATTTTATTCAAAATACATCGAGTAAACAAATGGAAGGATTACATAACTATAATTTTACAAACCATTTGTTCAAAACAAACTTAAGTAATATTATTACAACCCGGAGTTTATTGGAGTAACATTAAACATATTTACATAGACAACCCCGCCCAAGGGTTCACCTCTACTCATCATCCTCTTCTTGAAACACCGTCATGCAAACAGGACCAAAACAAGCCTCGCTCATGACCGCTCCCCTACAACAAGGGTCAACGAACCCCGAAAACGGAAGTACTCAACAAGACTTAACCGACAAAGAAACAGAGAAGACTTAAGAATGCGGGTTTAGGGGAATCAAGGTAAGGCTTAGCAAGAATCAAGAATTCTTTTGCGTAAAAGCTTACTAAAAGTGAATCCTTACTTTCAATATTTTTAATTCATATTAGTAACTCATATACTCTAGGTTATCCTACTCTAGAGCAAACATTTCTTTCATAAGCCAACTTTCTTTCCTCAAAACCATATTCCATCAATTACTCTACGAAGAAGGGTGCGAGGATCAAGTCTCCTTTTCTCGTGGAGCAAACGCCGATTCGAACCGCTTAAAACCCAAATCAGGGGATACCTTACCACACGACATATGTAGAACTTAAACTTGCATATGTCAACCCTCACTCGGACCGCCCAAAGCGGGACCAAGGCCCCACGCCACCCAAGAGTACCGTACACCTCCAATCCAGGGACTTTAACCCACGAGGGTAACATGTACTCCCGCCATCTCTCCACTCCCGGTCGCGGTTGTTTATGCGTTCGATTTGGCTCACCTCCGAGATCTTGGGCTTACTCGTATATGTGGCCGTATAACAAATTCTTGATCCAAGGGCCAATCCACCTGATGGTCCTTAAACGACCAACACGGACAAGCACAGCCTAGGTATCCCAGGCTTTCAACCTACGTCCCGTCCAGATCTCAAATTCATTTCTACTTCTCTTTCTTTTCCTAAAAGGTACCATATTCTCATGTAAAGCATTTTGAAGAAACAAAGCTTAACTAATTAAGCGAGGGCTAAGCATCACTAAGCATTTTTGAAATAAAAACGGTTAACAAGGATGGTATTGCAATAAACAAGGATGATAATGCAAAGAATTAGGTTATCACTCAACTCCTAGAACTTAATGCAACATATCATAAACATAAGTGTAAAAGCTTTGTAAAATACAAGGAAAGGTTTAAATGTATCCGGGGCTTGCCTTCGTTGTGATGCTGGGACTCGGGGGTCAACACCACAATAAAAAAAATCCTCTCCAAATGTAATAACCCTCCTCAAAGAATCTGGCTCCGCTTTTAACAATCTCGGTCTCGTTCACTACACGAAATAATGTATGCTTCAACATGATGGAATTTAAATATGATGCTTAATCGATACATGAAATGATAACAATTTGAATAGAACTTTCCTTCACGATAAAGTTGCAACCCAACAAAACCAACTTGTTAAACTATTCTAAAAGATATCATCACCATTGCCTAAGGAGTTCTCAAGGACCATTTGATTGTGATATGATCCAAGATTCACAAAACAACCCCCAAAGTCACACAAAACCTAAATTATTTGACACTAAACAATTTATAAATCACATGAAATGATAGAGCATAAAATAGAAAATAATTTAAACATTTCAAACTGACTCCAAACTTTTTTACACAAGAAGAACACATCATAAAAACAGTACCAAATAAATTTTCATGATTTTTGAATAAATATTTTATTTTCTAAAAATCATGGAAGATGCATTTTTCAATTAAAATTTGTAATTTTAAAACATGCAAGAACTACTCAAAATCTAAGTTTCAAAATTTTCATATGTAAATATACTCATAAGAAGACTCTACAAAAGTTTTCAGAATTTTTGAAGCTATTTTGAAATTTCTATGAATTTTACAAAACCAAGCACTATTCATACATAATGAAAAAGATAAAACAAACTTTAAAAAGAAAACGGCCATTGGCCGATTTCGCCCGGCTGCGGCCCAAAGTGCCAGCAGATCGCCCACTTCCGCCCCGCGCCCTCTCTCTCTCTCGACACCGATAAAAGGGGGTCCAGGATGCACAGTGCCGACCACACCGATCGGCGACGGCGGTTGGATCGGCGATATCGCCGGGCGACGATCTTCCGGCGACCGGGACTTGGACCTACATGCTTCGCCCCCACGCCCCGGCGCAGATCACATGGCACTCCAAACCACGACCTAGGGTGCATCACGGCACCCTTGCCGACGCCGACCATGGGCGGACATGGCGGCGCGGCGGACGGCGGAGACCTTCAGCCGGGCGTTTCCCGCGATGACGAGCACGCCAACACCTATAGCACATCTAGGTGACCATTTCCTTCATTCATTAATCCAATCCAACCGCCCCTAGCTAGATCGCTGCGACGCCGTGGCGAGCGGCAACGTCGGCTCATGGCGACAAGCACGTTCCGCGACTACGGCAGCAAAACGGACCAACCAAAGCATGGATCGACCGAGGCTCACCGGGGGCTCGATTGGCAAGGTAGTTGGGTCGGGGGGCGAGGTGGACTAACGACGCGACGGTGGCGACTGGCGGCGCTCTCCGGCGGTGGCAACGGTGTTCCGCAGCTCCCGCGGTGAAAACACAAAACCATCCGGCGCATCATGACCACACCTCAGGCGAGCTAAAGCGCTAGCCGGTTGGCATTGTTGCTCACCAAAACGGCCGACGACGGGCGAGGTGGCTGCGCGGCGGCGCGCCGTCTTGCGCGAGGAAGACGACGGCGTGAGGGCGACCGGTGAGGTTGGGTGCGGCGCGGGTTAGCTCAGCGTAAAACGCCAAGGATGAGGCGGAGCTATTGGCGCGTCAATTGATGGAGAGGAAGCTCGACGACGACGGCAATTTCTCGGGGGATGGGGGTGATTGCCGGCCGGGCGGTGAAAGAAGAAAAAGAAGAAAACGACGCGGCTTCGAAGCTTTATAGGGCAAAGGAAAGGTTGGACGCTGTGGATGGCGAGGTCGTGGCTCACCAACTGGTCGGGCGACGTGCGAGGACCGGTCGGCCGCGAGACGACCACGGCCGGCCGGCGGATACACGGTGGCCGGCATGGGCAGCCATGCCGATTACTATAGCGCCTAAACCCTAACTTTTGTTTTATGCAAAATTCACCCAAATTTTGAACTGAACTCGAAAAACTCCAAAAGCAACTTGGCTTAAAATTTCAAGATCTACAATTTTCACAATTGGAAGATTTTCAAATTCGGCCTCTAAATATGACTTTTTGAAATGAGGTCAAAAAAAGGGATAAATTTGAATTCAAAATTACTTTTAAAATTACTTAAAAACTTGAAAAACTTTGTACATATCTTTTGTTCATCAAGAAAAGATCTACAAACTAGTTTTTTGGAAGTTTTGGCAAATTTTGCTTAAATTTTGAATTATGGAAAAAGGGGTAAAAGAGGGAATAAGAAATTAGGGTTTTAGAATCCAAATCAAAGTAGAATTTGATCAAATTTCATACTACCACACTTTAACTATGAAAACATTCATCCACACCAGAAATTTGGATCAAACACATGTGATCAAAATAAAAGCACCCTAACCCCTAAGCACAACATTTTCTCTAAAGTATAAACTTATTTTAATTTGATGCATTTCAAATTTTCCTAAACATGCATGCTTTGCGATGATCATGATGACATGGCAAAATTTTAGTTGATTAACACCAGGGGTGTTACGCCTTCTCTCCCGTCTTCAGTCGCGGCGTCAACTCGTCGTCATGCAGATTCCATCCCGGCGGGAGCGGTGGATTTGCTCGCCCGGCTCGCCGTCGTCGTGTCCATCTCCTCCCGAAACCCGGGCGGTAAGGATGTGGGGACAAATGACAGATGCGGACCACCCGCTCAAGAGCGGGCAGAGGACGGGAGACGCTCGGCCAGAGCTTCCATGTCCGTCGCGTGTGTCGGCGCCCGCCAGAGTCGCTTATCGGGTCGATCCCACGGCTACGCGTGGGTCCACCGGTCCCGCGATCGATCACCCTCAAAGACGTTCCTAGCGGCCTTGGCGCCCATCCATGACGCCGGGGCCAGTGAAACGGATGAACGGTGGCCGCCCCGGCTGACTGCCCGATGATGTGTCCGAATCGACGAAGTCGGGTGGTACCGGCTCCAATCCTCGTAGCCCTCAAGTGGATGATGATCGCCTTCTCCCCACCTTGCCCACCGTGGCGTGGCGGGGATGTGGGGCGGCTCGAGTCCCACAATCTCCATGGCTCGGCCGGCGGCGCCGCGTAGTAGTAGTACTCCGGCCCCGAAGAAGTCCGGCGCCGCATCCACACCCAAAGAAGTGAGGAACTCCGAGGTCTCACGAGCCGGGCCGACGCAGCGGCTACATCGATCCCGCCGAGGACACAAGGTGTCCCCCTAGGATGAGCCCGATGCCGTCCGCGTTCCAAGGCTCCAAGGGGACGTTCTCCATGGTCACTTACATGGTACCACCATGTCGTCTTGACAGCAGAGCCAGCCCGGCGCCATGGCTGGATCGGGTAGTGGCACCCCTTGATGCGTATAGAGCCCTTGAAGATGGCTCATTCCCCTGGATGGGGCAAACTTTGAATCCGCCCTAATGCCTCATCGCCGAGCCTTGAGACCCTGGAAGGTCGGTGCACGGACTGAGCTGCACCGCCAAGGCAACAGTGACCTCAGCCGGGGATGGGGCCTTGCTGCCCGGCGGAACCACGACGATGACTGCGTGGACGAGGAGTCGGCCGGCTTCGGCCTCCATGGCGTCGCTGGTCGCCATAGGGAACGCGGTACGCTACCGACGGTAGGCAGCTGTCCCGGATCCGCTCCATCTCAGTGGTGGCGTTGGTGGAGTCGGTGGCCGGTGAGTTGGTTTTCTTGTTGTTCAGTGGCGGCGAGTTGGTGTTCGGCGTTGGTGGGGGCGTGGCGGGGTTTGGCTGTGGTGGTGGTGTGTTGGCGAAGGAAGGCGACTCGGGGAATGCAAGGCGGTTATGGATGCGCCCCGGCGGAAGGTAAGCCGCGGGAGGAGCTTGTCGGAGATGGGTTGGCGGCGGACGGGCGGCAGGAGATGTGTCTCGGACCTTTACACCGAGGCAGAGGAGAGGTTCACCAGATTGTGCTACTTGGTGGTCAAGGTCGAGGCACCGAAGCAGCCCACCACCGCTTGCTCTTATAGGCGGTGTGCTCAGGCAAGGTCGTGCACAACTTGGTTCCCGCCAAGGAACGGCATCTTCCCAACTCCTCCCGTTGCTGCTTCTTGATCCGCCAAGAGCTCTTTCTTTCTCGTAGATTTGCCATTTCGGGTGAAAGTGGAGCTCCATCTTGCACATTGATGGCGAGCTCGCCGCGCCCCCATCCGCCGAGCCGGCGCCACTTGAATGGATTTCCGTTTCGGGCATTTGTCGTCCATGGCGGTCTTCGCGTCCGGACCGGCGCCTCTTCCCCCGCAAAACCGAGGTCCGTCCTTCGCCGGACACGCTTCCGATGGCCACCGGTCCATGCCGGTTGCCCCAGTCGCGGTCGCACGACAATCTTTCATCGAGTGGAAGCCGCCGCTGGCCGCGCTCCGGATGGCAAGGTAGATGCTCCCATAAACGACGAGGCGTGCGACCTTCGGGCAGCGAGGCCCGCCGCCACCGGCCAGCGCCAGCGCCGGTGGCCGACGCCGCCATAACTTCGTGACGGTGGGACGCAGTGCCGCGATCCGTGACGGGGGCCAGATCTGGTGACGTCAGACCGGGCGTGAGCTTCTCCGTGGTAGCGTAGATGGGTGGTGATGGATCCATAGCCCCCCGTGGCCAGACCGGTGTCGCAGCCTCAGTCGGTGGCTTCGAGGTGCTGCTTCATCTTCAATGCTTGCTTCTTCGTGAGTCTTCAATGTCTTCTTCGCCGCCGAGTCTCCCCAGTCCAGCTGCTCGAGGACCTCCTCCTCTCGCGATCTGAGGCAGGCGCAGGCAGTGACGGGGGGGCTGACGAGGGTCTTGAAGGCATGGCTGGTTGGTGGCGGGCGGCGCCGGGCGGTCGCCGACGGTGTGGGGTGGGGGGGGCTCTCGCCACCTTTGCGCCGCTCATTTCAAAATTAGCTCCAAGAGATGAATCAGTCACTTCCATGTCTAATAAACTAGAGAAGGGTAACTCAAAGCGCCGTAAACGTCCGAGATATTCAGGGCCAAACCTCCCAGAGGTATGTTTATATATACTGGTTATTACTTGGTCAGTCCCTGTGTCTTCATAATGAGCTGCTGATAACCTCTCTTGGCAGTCGCTGCGTTACAATGATGTCATGTTTCAGGCAACACACCAAAGATAGATGTCTAGGCCACAGACCTGTAGACTGTAGTCTAGTTCTATGATATTCCTACGTAGCATTCCATTGATTTCACTGTTTTTTTTATGAACTAGTAGAAAGCTATCCTCCTTTTAATCTTAGACTTGTAGTATCTTCAGTTCTTCATAAGCTGCAAGCTTTACAATTTACATCCATTATCCGCAGTCTCTTTGTTCAACTTTCAATGTGATTGTTGTGGTGTTACCTGTGACCTGCTGCTAGCTGTTTATGCTTACAAGACCCTCAGTGTGCAACTGTCCCCTAGCTAGATTCTCCTACATCAAGCACATGTAGGAAGGATGGTTGAACTGGTAATAGGCATAGTATCTCCAGCTGCAAATTACACACAATAGTTTTACACTGCAACTAGATTTGTTGGATTCCATATATGCACATCAGAAGTATGCTTCGTACCTTAGGCAGAAGATAATTGGCTTAGCATGGTAGGTGGTCAACTAACTAGCTTCAAAGAAAGCAGAAAGCATCAATTATTTGCTATCTTTTTTTTTTCTCTCCCCTTGGATTGTGCGGCATAGGAGAAAGACTAACCTCAATAGTTTAATATATGTCTTGGAGGTGCCTCACCAGGCAATAATTTCCAAGGCACTGTCTTTTGATGCAGCCCATTATTATATGGAAACATGCATATAGCATTACTGAATCTCTTTCCATGCATGTGTAGGACATCTGGTGCCATGTACATTCCCTACTGCCAATTCGAGATGCTGCTCGTGCTGCTTGTGTATCTCACATGTTTCTAAGAGCATGGAGATGTTATCCCGACCTAATATTCACTAAGGAAACACTAAGTTTGAAACAAAATGCATATATAGAAGGTGATATAGCAAGGGCATTCACATGCATAGTCGACCAGATTCTGAAAAAACACACAGGCAATGGCTTGAAGACACTGAAACTTGGCATCTCTCATTGTCACAATCTCGACGCTCGTTATCTCAACAGTTGGCTTCAGATTGCTATTACACCAAGGGTTGAAAATCTCATCCTTAAGCTGCCTATACAGTACGAGGAAGGGTACAGCTTCCCGTGCTCACTTTTATTTGGTGGGAACGGAAATTCGATTCAGCGTCTTCACCTCAGCTCGTGTGCCTTCCGTCCCACTACTGGCATTGGTTGCTTTAGAAACCTAACAAAGTTCAATCTGTGTTTAGTGCGTATTACAGGAGAAGAGTTGGGGTGCCTCTCTCCAATGCTTTTGCTTTGGAGCAGTTTGAACTCAGTGATTGCAGCGAAATAATCTTCCTGAAGATACCATGTGTGCTGCAGCGACTCAGCTGCGTGACTGTGTCTACATGGAAAATGCTGCAAATGATAGAGAGCAAAGCTCCTTAACCTCTCCACCTTTGAATGTTCATTCGTCGGTGACCTAGTACAATTGTCTCTTGGGTCATCACAAGTGAAGAAACTAAGTATGGACTGTCTACTTGACTGCAACCTTCTCTGTTACGCTATTGCCAAGCTTCCATATATCACGCCAAATGTTGAAACTCTTCATTTGTCTACATTTGGTGAGGTACGATCTGAAGCTCTATATTATTATGTACCTCTGTGATTATTTTTGCCAGTAGCAGTAAAGCTTTCGGTTGCTGAGATATACTAATTAGTATGGGATATCTTCCCACAGATGGTTACTACACCCATGGCAGCTGCCAAATTCTTCCACCTCAAGCACTTGGAAATTTATCTTGATGGAGACATTTCCGAAGGATATGATTATTTGTCTTTTGATTTCTTTTCTCTACGCTTCTCCTGTTTTGGGACTTTCATCATGGGCGTAAGTCTCTATTCTTCTTGCAGAACATATATAAGTAGTGTCTATGGTTACTGATTGTTTAAGTGACTTGTACACTTCTGCAGGTAGATCAGGAAGACATGTCGTTTGATTCAGTTTTTGGAGATGCCTCGCACTTGAGGCAGCTGGTGCTTGAAAACAAGCATGATAGCCTCAAGAATGTGACGATCTTGGGTTTCTGCTCCGCGAAGAGCATGGTTGAGCTCACATGCCATATTCTGGAGAATACAACGTCACTGGAATGTATCACCTTGGATTGTGTATTTAATCGGAAATGATTGGGACAATGTAAGGTGTTCTTTAACTTCTACCGGCCGCAAACTGGCGACTGCTCCTATCTGAGTGATGAAAAGATCTTGAAGCATATAACGGGCTCGAAGCCATCCAA